>JAXCGZ010019519.1:37500-49642 GCA_037179515.1 Halocaridina rubra
ATATTATGCATATGCAATGCACAAAAATATATAGTGTGAATTATGAATTAATTTGCATTTCCAATGTAGAAATTTATTGCAGAAAGATCATATTGATAGGCAATATAAAGTAATTTTGTAACTACCAGTTATATGCAGTTATGTAAATTGTGCATTGTAACAGACTTTTATACAGTGTATATTGTATACTAATATGTATTTGCAATGTAGAAATTTTATGTAGAAAGTGTATGGATAGGTAATGAAAAGTAAATATTTAGTATCTGTGTAGACCAAGTTAATTTCTGTACTTGAAAATTTAATGTAGCTGAAATTGTGATGAAGTATGCCACTTGCGTTGTACTTGTTAAGTACTGTAAGACTTTGTAAGTTTGATGTAAGTGAATGATGTCTTTAAAGAATTTAAAGAATTTAGAAAAAAAGAATATTGTATAACTGAATCTGCGTGGCATGTATTTTATCATGAGAAATTTACTTGTTTTTTATGAAAATATTTGATATATTCAATTCTTGTAAAGTATTCATACTCGAAAAGTTTTGAAAATAATTGAAAAAGATTTAACTCTTCTAAGTAGTTATAATCGAAGTATATTCATTAAGTACAAATAGGTTGATGTTTAATTCCAAGAATTTAAAATTTCGAATTTCTTGAACTATATAGAATTTGCTAATAATTATCAGACTTTTGTACGAATATTAACTAGGCCTTTATATTATTGTATTGAGAAATCAAAAGGTTTGGCATATTGCATTAGAATCATAGTTTTCTGTGTGAATACATTACCAAGGTATACATATACATGTTTTTGCAAAGTCGTTGCACTATATATGGACATTTTTCTTTTATTCATCCTTGATGTATAAATTTGGGTGGGTATGGGAGTAAGGGTGGGTCAAAGGGTATCGCCTAAAGGAACCCCCACACGTATATTTTAGTCCAAAAATCTGCTATCGATTTGAATATACTGCTAATGACTACTTTAGTTCATCCATATCGTAAACCGGCAATCTGATATTTCAGAATCCCCCCCCCCCTTTTTTTTGCTTTTACAATACAACATAACCTTGAAGTGTAATAAGAGTTCAGTGTTTCTTCAAATATTTCTTTAAAATAATGTTGAATTTGTACCATGTTCCATACTCTTATACAACGTCTATTTTGTATGATATATTTTCAAGAAACTATTTTCTTTGATGCAGTTTCAGGGGTGTCTAAAGTATTTATTCAGGAAAAAAAAAAACTAAGAATATAGTTTTATTTAAGTTTTTATTTCGTACACGAAGAAGTAAGACAAATAGGTTTTCACATATACAAATTACAAAAATACTGTTGTTTCCATTTAAAGACTCCCTTACACACACAAAAAAAATAGAAAAATATTAATAAGAATAAATAAAAAGAAAAATTAAAAAGGGAAAAAGGAAAGTGGAAAAAATAAAAAAAAAATAAAAAAAATTTGAATGAAAAAATGAAAAAAAGTGAAAAGAGTGAAAAATAAAAAAAATATAAAATGAAAAAAATGAAAAAAGTAAAAGAAAATAATAAAGAAAAATAGAAATAAAAAACAAAGATAATGAAAAAGTTAAAAAATGAAATAAAAATGAAATAAGCTAAAATTTTAAGTTTGGGAAGGTTTCATCCAACCTTCTACAAAGCCATTGACAAAGCCGGAGTAACAGCTATAGTATTTTGCACCCATGAAGACATCGCACCCGCGATGCCTTGACATGGATGCGGGGGGAGGAGAGTTTCCTGTAAGAAAAATGATAATAAAAAGGTCAGATATAAGATTAGATATATAGGTGCCATTATAGGATTCAGTCTGCCTTAATCTCTGGCACTCTATTGCACTCTAACCCAACCAAACCCGAAGTAATTTAACAAAACCAACCCGACCTTAACCTGGTTAGGTTGGTTTTGGATAAGCACGTTTTGGTTATATTTGCTTGGTTAGCTTAGGGTGCAATAGACTTCAGATAGCAAGGTAGACTGCAAGCTATAATGCCAAAAATATACATCTAAACCAAGATTTTTTATTTTTATCTCTTTAGAGGTTTACATAAACTCATATTGGTAAAAAATGAATAAAACCGACATCACCAATTATAAACCAGATAAATCAATGTATTTTCCCCTTTAAGAGCTTCAACAATTGAAGAATTTCCATTGGCTTTGTTGGTACATATTTACTGCCTTCTAGTCTTTCAATAAGATGACTAAAATAATACGATTATATGGACTACAAAAAAAAAAAAAACAAGAAACAGCATATCCTCTACGATTACGAGTCTCATTTATTCATCCTCAAAGGTTACTATTTTAGATGAGTAGAAAAGTATACTCCTAAAGAGCTAAGGTGCTCTGTTCTCTTTTTACCTTCGTTGTCAAAATTTTATTTACAATATTCGGGTGTTTCTCGTAATACTCATACCTATGCAGCAAGTCTGTAAATTTGAGGAAAAACTGTGGAAATCTAAAAATGGCTAAAGAAATCTTTCAAAAAATGGAATTAAAAAACTTTTTTGATCAAGCAAGATATCAAATTGGTAATGTCTGCTAACGAGGTGTGGTCTATATACAAAGTAAATTTTGCTGTGGCAGATGGAAATAAGTGCCAAGAATTGGCACTAGTTGCACGACTTTCTTGCACTAAAAACCCAGCAAATGTCCATAACAAAGGGGCAACTGCCTTCATACTGTCTGGCTTTGAAATTACAGGAGAAATCCTGCTACTGAACTAGATCTCCTTGAGTGGGAAGGGGGAAGAAGGAGACCTTATCCGTGTTCCCCTGCATGTCGTAAAGTCTACTAAATGGAGTGGAGAGAGAGAGGACTTGGAATCACTTCCTTTTGTATTTTCATCCCACATAGAGCAAGGTTTTTTATTGACTCAACCACTCCCTTAGAAGGGGGTTCATGACTTTTGTATATAGACAGACTAAATTGATACTACCAATGCAAAACCACTTTTGACATAGACCGTTTTCACAATCAAAAGCTTACATTCAAATGTGTACGTCAGTAAGCTCAAACTTACTTTAAAATTTACTTTAAAACATACAAACTCAAGCTTTTATTCTCAGGTTTTCATGGCCAAGAAAAGAAACTTCAGTGTAGAAAATTCTTAATTTTTTGGCTTTTTTCTGCAAGTCTGGTGCTTGATAGAAGTACTCTGAAAGTATAAGAGCAAAAACTGGGTTAGTTACTCATTAGACAACTAGTTAGACATCAAATAAATACTTTCATTATAGTGTAAAATACACACGATGGGTACATTGGTTCAAGCGCTAGATTCGGAAAATGACAATTCTATTGTTCAAGCCCATCGCAAGGCATTAGGAAGGGCATCCTACTTTAACTCCCATCCTCCAACCTGCCCGTGTCCACAGACCTCGGCTTGAAACCTTCTCAACTCCCAAACAGACCCAAAATAGGAGTTGGAAACAAAAGGATTGTGTAAAAAAATAGCTAACATGAAATTTTATTACTTAGAGTATGCAACTATTTATATATATCACAATTAGTCCCCAGTCAAATGGGAACGGACACAGAAATGTTGGAGATGGAAAATTATCGTTGAATACTTGCGATGGTCGCTTCCCGTCCTAAGTGCTTTACCAGTAAGCTACCGCGGTAGCAAAATTTTGTGTTGTCTTAAGGTACTAAATACTGAAAAAGAGGCAAAGATGCATCCCATGCTGATATTAATCACCGGCATAATGGCACAGTCTTCAAATACCAGAAAGGGAGAAAATTAGATATGGAGATTTGAGGTCTCTCCATTCAAAGCTTTGTGTAGTAATTCTCAACCAAGTTACCAATAACAGCAAGGACAATAAATATAAGTACAATGACTGCATAAATATCAGCTTATGAACTTACTTCCTTGTAACCATGCTACAATATAATGATAATAATTTGAGAATAAGATGTGAAGTACTATAAAGAACTCATATCCAGTTATTGGGGTTGCTCACAAATAGCGTGAGTGTGTGACAAGGCCAAGAAATTAAGATATTCAAGTAAGAACTGATAGAAAGCCCTTTGACAGTCTGGACATATTTGAAATCCATGTAAAGCATATATATAAGACGACTTAAGGTTTGTGAATCGAATAACGAAAAAGAAACAAAAAACTTGCAATTCGTAAGAGGCGACAAAGTGGGATAGGTTAGTAGGTTGGCCATGGCATCAGCCGCCCATTGAATGACTATGACTGAAGGTATTAGGATGCAACTAGGACTGGTCCAGACAGTTCCAGGTTGAGTCTTCCTTCAGGACGGTTCTTTCCTCATCCCTACATCTACACTGAATATTCTGGCATATTCATTACACATCTCTTGCTATTCCAGTACATTTGAGAAGTCACAACATTCTGCACATCTGTCTCTTTTACTTTCCTTTTCCTCACATTTTGTCATTATTTATGGAAGGTTCACAACTAATGGCCCCCAGTACCCGGCATAGTGGGGTGCGAAGAATCTCCGGGGATCGTGTTGACTCCACCATTGGCTTGAGGGCAGACACGCATGGTGGTAGTAATGGTTCTGCTCTTAACCTTGCACCTCCCAATAGATCTGCTTCTTTCACTCTTCACTTTTCAAACATTCGTGGGCTGAACTCTAATTTTTCGTCTGTGGAACAACACTTGGGCACTTTACTCCCTAACCTCCTCCTCCTATCTGAAACCCAGTTGTCTATACATGCTTCCACCGACCCTTTCCAAATCTCCCACTATAATCTGTATACTCGTTTTTGTTCCAAAGGTGGGGTCTGTGTTTACTGGACCTTGAATCTCCTGACTTTGATGTTCTTTGGCCATAAAGTCTATCTCTCCACTACCACTATCATCATTTGCTTCTGCTACTGTTCTCCAAACTTCACCGAGTTTGTGTCTTTATTTGAATATCTCTCCTCGTGCCATGAGTCCTTGCTATCTTCTCACCCACATGCCGAAGTTCTCTACATTGGAGACGTCAGTGTACACCACAGTGAGTGGCTTCATTCTTCTCACACTGATGTGGGAGGAAACGAGGCTCTTGCTTTCTCTATTACTCACGATCTGGAGCAAATAATCAAACATCCTACTCGCGTTCCTGATCGTCACGAACATGCTGCAAACACTCTTGACCTATTTTTTACTTCTAATCCTTCAAACTATTCTTATTCTGTGCTTCCCCTCTTGGTAAATCTGACCACTCCATGATCTCTGTCTCTTCCATTTTCGCTCCCCCACCACCAATCCCTCCTACTCAACGCCGCCTTTGGCACTTCGAGTGAAACCAATATGAAAATTTGCGTAACTTTCTCTTTGACTTTCCATGGGATGACTACTGCTTTCGATCCTGAGACCCTAATCGGGTAGCTGTAAAAGTTGCCGAGATCATGACCGCGGGGATGGAGGCGTACATCCCCTCTTCTACAAAAACTTTCTCTCCCCCTAAACCTTGGTTTGACCATGCCTGCTCCATGGCTATCCAGGCTAGGAATCAGGCTCACCGATCTTACCAAGCCTCTCCTTCCGATTTAACTCGCTCTGCTTTTATTATAGCTAGGAATCGCTGTACAGCTCAGATTCGAAGGTCTAAGGCTTCCTTTATAAGAAGGAAAGTTGATGACCTTAACTCCTCTCCAACCGACAAATGCTTCTGGTCCTTAGCCAAAAACCTCTCCAAAAACTTCTGTAACTCAAGCTTTCCCCGTCTCATTCGTTCTGATGGTTCTATAGCTTACTCTCCCACTGACAAAGCCACTCTCTTTGGCTCTCATATTTCTGCAAACTCTTCTATCAACGATTCCAGCGCACCTGTTCCTCAGTCTTTTGCCCTCTCTAACCCTATGCCCTCCCTTATCCTTTCTTCACGCAAAGTTCATAAGGTTCTTCGCTCACTAAAGACAAACAAGGCATCTGGTCCCGATGGTATCCCTGCAAGGTTCCTTAAGGAGTTTGCAGATGAACTGGCTCCTGTGCTTTGCCGTCTTTTTCACCTCATTCTGTCAACCAGTATCTATCCTTCATCTTGGAAGCATGCTCTAGTTCAACCTGTTCCTAAGAAGGGTGACCGCTCTATCCATTCTAACTACCGACCTATTGCTCTAACCTCCTCTATTGCTAAAGTTTTCGAAACTTTGCCCAATGCTCACTTCTTGAAACGCCTTGAATCTAACTCACTTATCTCCGATCACCAGTACGGCTTCCGCAAGGCAAGATCCACTGGTGATCTCCTGTCCTATCTTACTCATGTATGGTCATCTTCTCTGAGGAACTATGGGGAATCCTTTGTCGTTGCCCTTGATATCTCTAAAGCTCTTGACAGAGTCTGGCACAAGGCTCTGTTGGCCAAACTCCCTGCCTATGGCTTTACACCTTCTTTCTGTTTTCTGATTTCCAGTTTTCTTCCTGACTGTTCTATTTCTGTAGTTGTTGATGGCGCGACATCTAGCCCTTTCTCCTTTTCCAGTGGTGTTCCACAGGGCTCTGTTCTTTCACCTACTCTCTTCCTTCTCTTCATCAATGATCTTCTACAATCCCCATCTTCCTCTCTTCTTCATGCCTTTGGCGATGATTCTACCCTTCACTTTTCCTCTGCCTTTTCTTCACAACCTTCATCTGTTACTCGTAATCAATCTCGTATCACTCTTTCTTCTACTCTTAACTCCGATTTGCAGAGAGTATCTGAATGTGACACTCAAAATTTAGCTAAATTCAATGCCTCCAAGACACAGTTTCTGGCTATCTCTTTATCTTCTTCTCCTCCTGATAACCCTATTGTCTTTGACACTAATGAAATTTACCCTCTTAACTCTATCAATATATTAGGAATCCATATAGCCTCTAACTTGTCTTGGAGGAATCACATAATCAAAATTTCTAAATATTCATCCAAAGAATTGGGGGTTTTGTTTCGTTTTCGTTAATACTTTTCCTCATTGCAGTTACTTAAAATTTACAAAGGTCTTATCCGCCCCTGCTTAGAATACTGCTCACACATCTAGGGTGTTTCTTCCTTTACTTATCTTCTTGATAGGGTTGAATCTAAGGCAGTCAGACTCATTAATAATCCATCTCTTACTTCTAACCTGGATTCTCTCTCTCTTCGCCGTAAGGTATCTTCCCTTTCACTTTTCTATCGCTACTACTTCCATTGCTGCTCTGATGAGTTGGCGAGTTGCATCCCTCCTCTACTGCCGAGGCCGTGTAACACTCGCCAAGCGGCCTTATCTCACAGGTACTGTGTGGAGATTTGTAACTCGCGGATTGGTCGGTGCAGTGACTGCTTTTTCCCATCTACCTCCAAACTCTGGAGCTCTCTTCCTCCTTCTGTCTTTCCTAATTCTTATGACCTTTCATCCTTCAAAAAGCAGATCTATCGTCATCTCAGAGCCTAGTCCTCCATATCTCTGGGTCCTCTTTACTTTGACTTTTTTTATGTCTGTCGTTTTCCTTTGTGTAACATTACCTCATCTCTGCCTTGCCCTTAACCTTTTTCTTTTCCTTCGTCTTGGTATTTTCTCGTGCCCGTGCCTTTGTTGATGAGGGCAGTTTCTGCCTGTCCCTGTGTCACATTCTTAAAAAAAAAAAAAAATTTGCATGTATCCATGGCCATTGCCCATAATTCAGTAAAATATTCAATGTACCTCAAATATTTGAAATACTCATGGAATTTTAGAGAACTTCTGAAGCACTTTCAGGATGCGGATAAAATTACTTTTTGGATAGCAAATATTTTTTTTAATACTAAATAAACTTCATATACAAAACATGATTCTGTATCAGTCAGTACATTCTAAAAAAAAATTTTCTACCTTCAAGTCACGAGTTAATTCTTCCTTCAAAGTCTCTCTAAAGAGTTCTTTCATGAGTCTTTTAGATTCAGCTTCACCTGAAAGTAAGTCAGTCTCAGCTATCGAAGCTGAAGCTTCCACTTCTCCTACATTACTAGATTTTCTCTTATCATTCACAATATTTACATCTTTATTCGCAACAACTTCGACTTCATTTTCCTCTAGTGTACTTGTAACTACAGTTTCAGGCTTATTCACTGTATTCTTATCCTCTTTATCTCTCTATCCTCCCTATCTCCATCATCCGAGGATGAGTGAATAGTCTGAAGCTCTTCCATATTATTGGACACCTCTGGAATATCCAAAAAGACTGAACCGTCTACATCTTTGTGTCTCAAATTAGATCAAAGTGACCCATAAGCTTAGAAAGATTTTGGGACACTCCTTCGATTGTTTTTTGGTTGCGAGACATATTTATTTATGGGTGAGTGGACAGTTTCTGTATAACCAGATGTGCTAGGAATACTCATGTCACAGCGTTCTTCATTTGTGTTTCTTTGATTTGCTTCATCAATTTCTGCTGCCATTTTCAGACACACACTTGCCTGTATTGTCGATTCAACCTCACAAATGTCTGAATCATTTCCCTTGTCTGAGAATTCATCGCTGCTAACTAACATTACTAGCGCATACCTCTTTAGGTGTTCTCAGCACTAATGGTACTGTTCTATTCTTAAGTGCTAAGATCTCATAAAATATTTTACCTGTATCTTCATTCAACAGATTTGAGTTCTGAACAACAGGTTCTGGTGGTCCTCTTCTTAAAGATGGGACATCCTCAGGTAAATGTACTTGGCGAGTGCTAGTTGCACTGGTGCCTGATCTAACACTGACCACAGCTATGGTCTTATTCTCAACCATTCTTTGTAAATTGGTGAAGCTGTCTAAAGTTATTCTGCTTCTTAGTGTGGAGATTTGACCGACATGATTTGTGGAATTCCATAATGAATGGGTGTACAACAATGGGGGTTCAAAAATTTACTCAGCACTGCATGTCTATATTTACTGGTAGGAAATAAACCACTGTGCTCTGGCAGTGATCCTTCATTTTGATGATGTCTTCTTCCTGATCGACGTGCTGTTCCAACAATTTCAATGTCATTTTTCTTGATTGCATGTGTCCCCAACTGAGGTAACCTCATCGTCATCAGAGTTCAACACAATGTGTGACCCTTGGCTACCAGTAGAAACCTTGTGAAGTTACTGGAATACACTCAACCTCATTTTCAGGGGGACGTTTTTTGCCTTTGTTGTGCTTTCCTTTTCTTCTTGCTCTTCTCAAGACTGGTTCACCAATCCAGGATGATAAAGAATCAGCTTCAATGATCTTAATCTCCCCCTGATTAGGTGTGTTGTTTCCTTCACATTTAGGAGTTGAGCTCCCTTCAGAATCATCTTCACTGTTCATATGTATCATATTACTAGTAGAGACGTCCTTCTCTTGAGATGTACTCTTTAGCTGCTCTTTATGTACTGAAGAATCATACGTTAAGCGAATATTTATTTTTTGCTTGTTTTCTTTAGCTACAATTGCTTTATTCTTGGGTTCTTTGCTCAATGTAATATCCTCATCTGTATGCTTCTTGTTTTTGTATTTCACTCTAGCATTTGTTTCCAACATGACACTATCTACATTATCTGGAGATTCATCTGACGTTTCTTGCAACCCTTCCTTACTTTAACTTCCACCTCTTCTCTAGTTGAACTTTCTGTATGATGTCTATCTCTTTGTAGACTTTCCCTTGTTATGTCTCCGGCATCATCATCTTCTGATTCTTGTAATTTTACCATGGATTTTTTCTCACTCTGTGTCGCATTTTTCTTATTCACTTCATCATATATTTCTCTTATTTTCCCCTTTTTCTTCTTTTCCATTTTCTGTTCAGTAGCCACCACATATGCACATTCTTTAAACTCCTCCTTATCCCTTTTGCTTGGGGATTTCTTAACATTTCTTTCTTCCTGAGTGCTTCCATTATCAAACATTATGACTCCCTTTCTTGTAGATTTCCTCGTTTTTTGAAGTACACCTAAATCTTCTTCTTCATTATGAGCTTTGGCCATTTCCTTTTTCTGGCGAAATTCAATTCTTTGTAGACTTCTTTCATTTTTCTGTACTAAAATTTTTGATTTTTTACAAACATTTTTCTTATGAATCGTCACCATCATATTCGGAGTTTGTATCAGCCGTGTTTCTATGAATTTTTCTTAACTGCATATTCTCTTCATTATCTTTTTTTCTTCGACTCAGTTTCTTCACAACGTTTTCATCTTCCTCCTCTTCGCCATCATCTGTCTCTTCACTATATTCCCGTTGACTTTCCCTACCTCTTGTGTCAATAGCAACATCAGTTTTGTTTTTCTTGGGCCTGGAGCTTTCATAGAAAGTGTCGTCTTCGTGTGAACCACCATCCATTGTGTTTTACGTTTCTTCTTTTTACTATCAGCATTTCCTTCTTTTACGTTTGCCAATGCTTTAAGTTTGAGAATGTCAATGTCCTGTAGAACTGTGGACGTTTCACTGGGGTGTATATAGAAACCCTCTCCGAACAGACCAAGTGCAAGATTCTCTTTTGATGAAGTACCTTCTGAGCTGCTTTTGCGAGTAGATAACTTAAACATACGAATAATTTTACACACGACATCATGGACAGTGGCTGTTTCTTCTGTATTCACATTTACAACAGCTTGTTTTTTCTCGTCATCAAAAAACTCGCTAATATCGACTTTTATTCGCATGATTACTTTCGCTTCTTCTTCTCTCAAATATTGGACTGGCTTTGCCATTTTGTAAACCCCATTCGCATAAGGGAGGACACATTTGAACTAGGGAAATAAGCTTGGATGCTATAGCTGACGCCCCGCTATAAATTCGAGTACCTTTTGGTCACTTCATGAAACGAGTGCTCGAATTTGCAATGCGTACTTTATCTTAGCAATTGCAAAATGAGGTACAAGGAATTTCACCAGGACTCAACTGCAGGATTTTCGTGTTACTCCAACACCAGAGAAAATATCCTGGATGAAATTGAGCATTCCAACTTCCTTACTTCTGTCAATCTATTCATAGAGTGAGGTCATTAAATTTGTTGAAGAAGTATGTTTATGATCATCTCGGTGGCGAGAAAGCCCCAATTTGGAAATTTAATTGTCAATTTCATCCCTATATTTAATGTATGCAAGAAATTTTAGCTGTTATATTAATTCTCTGTATATAAGGACCAATTTTGATACGTTATTTCCGGAACTGGATCGAATTTTACATGATCTTACCAAACCTGAATTAATGGTAGTTAAATATTGACCGTAACTTCACAAGTGGCGATTGTTATTATATTTGAGGGAAATGGTCGATTTCGTGGAATCACTTCCGAAACTGAAGCTAACCTTGGCTAACCTAACCAATCCTAAATAAGGGAAATACGGGTCTCAACTTCAATAATACGAATAATATTCACCATTATCTCAACAGAAAACGACTCTGTAGATGTCACAAGCATTGATATCGGCAGATAAAAAATGAAAACAACCTCACCAAACCTTACCTTTACAGAACTCTGTATCTTGTTTTTAAGGTATAATCTCTACTCGATAAGAAATAAAATAAACTCTTTCAAAAATGTATATGAAATATAAAATTCACCTCTCCTTGAGTATTTATAAATCTCCTGGCTTAACACACTTAAAATACCATTCGAAATGTTCAAATTACTCACAAAAATTAAAATTATTTTTACTCACTATAATTAAGAACGTATTTATCTTTGGTCTCTCCTTATCAGCATCTTATAGTACCTAACTAACCACAATATAAAGCACTTTTTTATTTTTCCTAAGACACACTACACCACTATTTCAGTCTACATCCTGACTTCAGATAATCTTACTGAAAACTGATGCAAAAGCCGGAATGTAATAAGCTCCTCCCACTTCTTCATTTTCAGGAAGTGACGTCATTCTCACTTTAACAAACGCAAACAAGCAAACAAATAAACAAATGAATTTTTATCTTCGAGACTTAACAAGGTGTTGTTTGCCATTTTGTGTTACTGTTAATCCCTAATCGTATGCGAATAGACATAGACATGTTGGAGCAGGGGAATAAAGGTTGAATACCCTTCTAATGCCCCCGAGGTGGGCTCGAACATGGTTTTTCAACTCCCAAGTAGAGTGCTAAAGCTTAACGAGTGTGAAACAGTAATTTTTCCAGATTTATTTTCTCATTAGTGCCCTCAAAATATTATTATCAATTATAGAGAAGTTCCCCAACCTTGATTCCCCAGCTCCAACCTGTGT
>JAXCGZ010019520.1:0-5000 GCA_037179515.1 Halocaridina rubra
TAAGGAAGAAATTCAACCTTGTAGTGAGGAAAGCATTGATTTTTTGTATGTATAGGTTATATTGTAATAATTGGATGTAGTCAATTCTTCTAACTGTAATTCAGAATTAGGCATTAAGATAAATATGATTTTTTACTTTTGTTGGTTAGTTTGTGAGAATATTTATAGTGTTCTTTAGGCTTAGATTTTTGATGGACAAAATATTGTTTCTATTAATTATGCTATTTTGTGCAAAAAGAAAGATACAAATTTAATATATTTGTAATACTTTTGTAAAATTTTGTCAATAAACATATAATTATATAATAATATAGATCAGATTTTTATAGTTAGGCAGTTATGTGAGAAATATTTAGCAAAGGGTAAGGATGTGTATTTTGCATTTTTGGATCTGGAGAAAGCGTATGATAGAGAGGCAATGTGGAATGTTTTGAGATTATATGGAATTAATGGTAAATTGTTGCATGCAGTGAAGAGTTTGTATGAAGGCAGTGGAGCTTGTGTTAGGGTAGGGAATGAAGTGAGTGAGTGGTTTCCAGTGAGTGTGGGACTGAGACAGGAATGTGTGATGTCACCATGGCTGTTCAATTTGTATACTGATGGAGTCGTAAGAGAGGTGAATGAGCGAGTGCGTGGTCGAGGTTTGAGAATGGTTGATGGGGATGATAACGAGTGGGGGCTGAATCAGTTGCTATTTGCAGATGATACTGTGGTGGTGGAAGATTCAGAGGAGAAGCTGTGTCAGTTAGTGTCAGAATTTGGAATGGTGTGTGAGAGAAGGAAGTTGTGAGTGAATGTGGGAAAGAGTAAGGTTATGAGGTGTACAAGAAATGAGGATGGTGCTGGATTGAATGTTATGTTAAATGGAGAGACACTTGAGGAAGTTGATCACTTTAAGTATTTAGGCTCGGTTATAGCTACAAATGGTGGAGTGGAAGCAGATGTGTGTCACAGAGTGAATGAAGGATGTAAAGTGTTAGGTGCGTTGAAAGGAGTGATTAAGAATAGAGGGTTGGACATGAATGTTAAGAAAGTTTTGTATGAGAAAGTGGTTGTGCCAAATATGATGTATGGATCAGAGTTATGGGGTATGAAAGTAAGTGAGAGACAGAAACTAAATGTGTTTGAGATGAAATGCCTGAGGAGTATGATTGGTGTATCACAGTTGGATAGGGTTAGGAATGAAGTGGTGAGAGCAAATGGGTGTGAGGAGAGAAATTGCAGTCAGAGTAGATATGAATGTTCTGAGATGGTTTGGCCATGTGGAAAGGATGGATGATGAAAGACTGCTGAAAAAGACGATGAATGCGAGAGTTGATTGGAGAAATGCTAGAGGGAGGCCTAGGTTTGAGTGGATGAATGGAGTAAGGAGAGCCCTGAATGATAGGAAGATGAATGTAAGGGAAGCAAGTGAGCGTGCTAGGAATAGGAATGAGTGGCGAGCGATTGTGACGCAGCTCTGTGGGCATCTGCTGTTACCACGGGGCTGCATCTCACAGGGGTAGCCTTGTGGTAGGGGCAGTAGGGGAGTTGGCAGTTGTGAAGCGACACAGGTTGTGGAAGAGTCGGGAGGATGGGCTGTAGCACTCCAGCAGTGCCATCTGAATGGTCGCTAGCTCACTCGTTATTACCCATAGAGCAAAGTAATCCCCTTAATGTTTTCTTTGTTTTATGTCGGCTACCCCCCAATTAAAGGGGGAAACAGCCAAGGTAGATAGATAGGATTCGGGGACCGCGGTAGCGCAGTATCTTTCGCACTCAGCTAGGGAGGTGATAGCCTAACGCAACGCGGGGAATTCGGATGGGTATCCAGCTTTTAATTCCCCCATTCTAACCTGCTTGTATCCACCCTCATCATGGGATTATTACTGACAAAAAATAAATCTGCTTTTGATGACTACTAAAGGGCATTAGAAAGGGTTTGAAGCCTTGTTCCCCAGCTCCAATCTGTCTGTTTTTCCCCATAATGGTAATTAAAAATGACAAACAAAAATGGGATCAAGTCCACCATGGGGAGTTAAAAGGGCATTATCCAGCGTTAATTCCCCAGTTCCATGTTGTCCCCTACAATGGGAATTAATAATGACACAAAACGTAAAAGAAAAAAGTAAAAGAAAAATTAATCTTTATTTTTATTCAACTATCTTCCAAACATAACATATTATGTCGACATAATACGGCTCTTTTATCCACAGTTAAGCGTGATGATGCCTTAATATTGCCACAGATGCTGCAAATTACTCATCTCAATGACACATTTCAATATTACTACGCGCTATATATATACATATATATACACATATATATATATATATATATATATATATATATATATATATATATATATATATATATATATATATATATATATATATATATATATATATATATATATATATATATATATATATATATACACACACACACACACACACATACATATATATATATATATATATATATATATATATATATATATATATATATATATATATATATATATATATATGTTTGTGTGATTACCTAATTGTGATTACCTAATTGTGTTTACGGGAAAGAGCCCAAAGCTCGTATCTTCCCGTCTCCTCATCGGTTCCATTTTAGACTTAGTGATACTTATCATACCTGTCCTTAAAACTATGGATTTAGATAGCATTAACTACCTCCTCGCTTAGCGAATTCCAATTATCAACTACTCTTACACTGAAAAAGTATTTCCTTAGATCCTGCAAAGAAGTTTTCTTACGAAGCTTCAAACTATGACCTATAGTTCTAGAGCCAGCCATATCAAAATATCGATCCCTATCCACTCTATCATAACCATAAAGGAATTTAAAGACTGTCACCATATCCCCCTCACTCTTCTAGCTTCGAGTGATGGTAAGTCTAATTCCCTCAGCCTCTCATCATAACTGAGATTGCGTATTTCTGGCACCAGTTTCGTGGCATGTCTTTGAATTTTTTCAAGCTTAGCTATGTGCTTTTTCAAGTGCGGATTCCAAAAGGGGGCTGCATAGTCGAGTTTTGGCCTCACATAGGTTACATAAATATTTCTGAACATTTCCTTGTCCATGTGCCTGAAGGCTACCCTTACATTTGATAAGAAGGCATATGCTGCCCTTACTATGCCATTTATATGTATTTCTGGAGACAAATCTTCTAGAATGTTTACTCCTAGATCTCTTTCATTTTCTGTCTCTTGAAGTTGCACTCCAGCCACAGAGTAGTCAAGCTTGGGCCTTCTTGCACTTGTACCCATTCTCATTACCTTACATTTTGAAGCATTGAATTCCATTAGCCACAGATTTGTTGTTACAGACGGTTCTCCAGTCAATAACTGCAAGAGGCTCATTTGGTTTCATGTAATCTCCTGTCAGATAGTTCCTCCTTATGTCCTTCTCAGTGCCTTTACTTACATGCAGAACATCTTCGATGATATACTCCATAAACTACACACTGTGGTCGCTCTTTCCAACTGGTAGTTTGTACTAAATTTTTTCAATATCTGTGAGTACTATATTAAGCAGCAATGGCTCATCCCCACCCATGGCCCTTGTTGGTTTCAGTACATGTTGGTATAGGGAATTTTCTTGTACGCAATCTAGGAATCTTGCCCTGAGTGAGTCCTCCCAACTGTGTTGGTCAAGATTTATCCAATCTCTCTCTTTGTGATTAAAATCTCCTCTAAATAAAATCCTACATATTCTCTCCAATGCAGCGTCTACAACGGAATTTATGAATTCGATAGTACCTACATGACTTTCCTCATAAACTTTTAGCCTATGTTGGTTTCTTGGTGGGTTATTTACAACAGTTATTATCATGCTTTCTTTCCCGGTATTTATGGAAGCAACAAAAAAGTCCTTGAACTCACTTTATATAGCAATGTTTAGTACTTCAACCTGATATCTTACACTTAAGAGCAATGCTATCCCTCCACCAGTCCTCTCATATCTTGTAACCCTTAATATTCTTGAGCCCTTATAAATACTGTGACACTGCTCATGTCCTCACTTAACTTAATCTCTGTAGCCACTGTTAGATCTGCCTTACTGTTGTGTATCCTATCCTTTAATTCTACTGTCTTACCAGCTACCCCATCAGCATTTGTGTACAGCAATCTTAATGAGGCTGCATCTCCTGATCTTCTATCAATATTTTTTTTAACTCCCCTTTGGTTGGAAGAGCTCTAAAAAAAAAATTGTCGTCTTCTTTTCTTTCCAGACTTAACCTTCTAGCTTCATGCAACAAATTTTTTATCCTTCCCGTCTCTTCCTATGGTCTGTATGGTCTACTAAACACAGTTCTGAATTCTTGAAGGTCTTTTAGTTTTTTAGCACCAATATTTTTCGACATGTGTCTCGTCTCTCAAAAGTTGCTTTCATTGGTCTTGCCTATTCCCCCCCTAGAATATTTGTAAATTTGGTGAATGTTTAAGAAATTCTCTGCACAACATACTTCTCCAAGCTTCCTTATCAGGTCTAAAACCCAATCTTTATTTTCCTGAAGTCTCCCTTGCCATGTTGCATCCTGGGATTCACTTATGGCTGAGATTAACTCTGCCTTTTTTTTTTATCAAGTGCCTGTTTAATTTGTGGATTAGCCCTTTCCATCACAACATATCTCTTTTTTTCCAAAGTTACCTTCCACACTGCCTCTTTAACTGCCATATTTTCTCTTACTGCATCTGCAAAGGAAGTTTTCATGGCTTATTATCTCTTTAGGTGTTTCATTCTCTTTCATTTCTCTATGGATATTCCGAATTATATCATCCAGCTCTATAACAATGGTCTCAAGGTCCATGAATTTTTGTTTCAGGCTCCTATAAGCTACTCCCCCTCCTATAACTATCGGAGATCCTCTGCCACCCATCCCCAACCATTGGATGGGGGGATTAGAGACAGAGATGGTTTCATTTTGACGTTTTGCCTCTCACCGAAAAAGAAAGAGAGGGTAAAATATTTTTATTTAACTTCACACAGAATTGCTATATCTTCATA
>JAXCGZ010019520.1:20000-32500 GCA_037179515.1 Halocaridina rubra
ATTTATTTCTCTATCCAGTTCATCATCCTGCGACAGATTTGACCCCAAGTACCTGAAAGCCTCCACCTTTTTCAACAACTCCTGTGCCAAGTATAATTGACTGTAATCATCTTATTCTCCCATCTGCATGTATTCTGTTTTGTCCCGGCTTATCTTTAGCCCTCTACTTTCCAACTCGTCCCTCCACTTGTTCAACTTCTCCTGCACTTCCTCTCTGGTCTCCGCCACCAAGACTATGTCCATGGGGCCTCCTCCAGTACGTCCCTCACTATCACATCCATGACCACGTTGAAAAGGTATGGACTCAATGTCGACCCCTGATGTAGTCCAACTGTCACTGGGAACTTGTCCGTCACCCCGGCCGCTTTCCTCACTTGTGTGTATACATCCCTGTACATTTCCTGGCAAACCCTCACATACTTTTCGGGCACTCCCTTCTCCCGCATGCACCTCCATACTTCCTCCCTTGGTACTCGATCGTAAGCTTTTTCCAAGTCAATAAAAACCAGATGTAATCCCTTCCGTTTCTCTCTGTACTTTTCCATTAACTGTCTCAACGCAAAGATGGCATCCGTTGTACTTCTTCCTGGCATAAATCTAAACTGAGCTTCCGTTATTTCCGTACATTTTCTCAGTCTTTTGTCCATTACTCTCTCGCATATCTTCATAGTATGGCTCATAAGCTTAATCCCTCTACACTTTTCACAGTCCTGGATGTCCCCCTTCTCTTTGTAAATTGGTACCAGGGTACTTTCTCTCCATTCATTTGATATTTTTTCACTATCAAATGCTTGGCAAATGATGAAAAAATTCCATATATATATATATATATATATATATATATATATATATATATATATATATATATATATATATATATATATATATATATATATATATATAATATATATATATATATATATATATATATATATATATATATATACATATATATATATAATATATATATATATATATATATATATATATATATATATATATATATATATATATATATATATATATATATATATATATATATATATATATATATATATATATATATATATATATATATATATATATATATATATATATATATATATATATATATATATATATATATATATATATATGTATATATATATATGTATATACACACACACACACGCACACACACATAAGCGAGGAGGTAGTTAATGCTATCTCAATCCATAGTTTTAAGGACAGGTATGATAAGTATCACTAAGTCTAAAATGGAACCGATCAGGAGACTGGAAGATACGAGCTTTGGGCTCTTTCCCGTTATCACAATTAGGTAATCACAATTAGGTAATCACACACACACACACACACACACTACTAAGGAAACATATCTCTCTTCACTTGGAAGCCTTCAACTTTTTGTCAGTGAGGCAACATGGCTTCAGAGAAGGTAGATCAACAGTAACAAACTTATTAGAATTTTATGATGAGGTAAGCCGAATCTTACAGGAAAGAGAGGGCTGGGCAGATTGCATATTCCTAGACTTCCAGAAAGCGTTTGACACTGTTCCACATGTGAGACTTATTAGGAAGCTGCAATCAATGGCTAGAATAGGTGAAAATGTTTTGGAATGGATAAAAACTTACTTAGAAGGAAGGGAACAGAGGGTTAGAGTAAGACACTCAGTGTCTGAATGGAGAAGAGTTAGTAGTGGAGTTCCACAGGGTTCAGTTTTAGGGCCACTTTTGTTCCTTGTATATGTAAATGACCTACCAGAGTCTGTAAATTCATTCATGAATATGTTTGCAGATGATGCAAAGATTGTGAAGAAAGTAAAAAACGAGAACAATGGTAGAGAACTTCAGGAAGATCTAAATAATCTGCATGAGTGGTCAGAAAAGTGGCTAATGAAATTCAATACTTCAAAATGTAAGGTAATGAGAATGGGTACAAGTGGAAGAAGGCCCAAGCTTGACTACTCGGTGGCTGGAGTACAACTTCAAGAGACAGAAAATGAGAGAGATCTAGGAGTAAACATACTGGCTGATTTGTCTCCAGAAATACATATAAATGGCATAGTAAGGGCAGCATATGCATTCTTATCAAGTGTAAGGGTAGCCTTCAGGCACATGGACAAGGAAATGTTCAGAAATATTTATGTAACCTATGTGAGGCCAAAACTCGAATATGCAGCCCCCTTTTGGAATCCGCACTTGAAAAAGCACATAGCTAAGCTTGAAAAAGTTCAAAGACATGCCACGAAACTGGTGCCAGAAATACGTAATCTCAGTTATGATGAGAGGCTGAGGGAATTAGACTTACCATCACTCGAATCTAGAAGAGTGAGGGGGGGATATGGTGACAGTCTTTAAATTCCTTCATGGTTATGATAGAGTGGATAGGGATGGATATTTTGATATGGCTGGCTCTAGAACTGGAGGTCATAGTTTGAAGCTTGGTAAGAAAACTTCTTTGCAGGATGTAAGGAAATACTTTTTCAGTGTAAGAGTAGTTGATAATTGGAATTGGCTAAGCGAGGAGGTAGTTAATGCTATCTCAATCCATAGTTTTAAGGACAGGTATGATAAGTATCACTAAGTATAAAATGGAACCGATGAGGAGACGGGAAGATACGAGCTTTGGGCTCTTTCCCGTAAACACAATTAGGTAATCACAATTAGGTAATCACACACACACACACACACACACACACACACTATATATATATATATATATATATATATATATATATATATATATATATATATATATATATATATATATATATATATATATATATATATATATATATATATATATATATATATATATATATATATATATATATATATATATATATATATATATATATATATATATATATATATATATATATATATATATATATATATATATATATATATATATATATATATATATATATATATATATATATATATATATATATATATATATATATATATATATATATATATATATATATATATATATATATATATATATATATATATATATATATACCAAATAAGCACAATACATATGTGAAAACATGAATCATTTTACCCACATGCCGAAGTTCTCTACATTGGAGACTTCAATGTACACCACAGTGAGTGGCTTCATTCTTCTCACACTGATGTGGGAGGAAGCGAGGCTCTTGCTTTCTCTATTACTCACGATCTGGAGCAAATTATCAAACATCCTACTCGTGTTCCTGATCGTCACGAACATGCTGCTAACACTCTTGACCTTTTTTTTTACTTCTAACCCTTCAAACTACTGTTATTCCGTGCTTTCCCCTCTTGGTAAATCTGACCACTCTATGATTTCTGTTTCTTCCATTTTCGCTCCCCCACCACCAATCCCTCCTTCTCAACGCCGCCTTTGGCACTTCGAGCGAACTCAATATGAAAATTTGCGTAACTTTCTCTTTGACTTTCCATGGGATGACTACTGCTTTCGGTCCCGCAACCCTGATCGGGTAGCTGTAAAAGTTGCCGAGATCGTGACCGTGGGTATGGAGGCGTACATCCCCTTTTCTACAAAAACTTTCTCTCCCCCTAAACCTTGGTTTGACCGTGCCTGCTCCATGGCTATCCAGGCTAGGAATCAGGCTCACCGATCTTACCAAGCCTCTCCTTCCAGTTTAACTCGCTCTGCTTTTATTATAGCTAGGAATCGCTGTACAGCTCAGATTCGAAGGTCTAAGGCTTCCTTTATAAGAAGGAAAGTTGATGATCTTAACTCCTCTCCCACTGACAAATGCTTCTGGTCCTTAGCCAAAAACCTCTCCAAAAACTTCTGTAACTCAAGCTTTCCCCCTCTCATTCGTTCTGATGGTTCTATAGCTTGCTCTCCCACTGAAAAGTCACTCTCTTTGGCTCTCATTTTTCTGCCAACTCTTCTATCAACGATTAAAGCGCACCTGTTCCTCAGTCTTTTCCCCTCTCTAACCCTATGCCCTCCCTTTTCCTTTCTTCACGCAAAGTTCATAAGGTTCTTCGCTCACTAAAGACAAACAAGGCATCTGGTCCCGATGGTATCCCTGCAAGGTTCCTTAAGGAGTTTGCAGATGAACTGGCTCCCGTGCTTTGCCGTCTTTTTCGCCTCATTCTGTCAACCAGTATCTATCCTTCATCTTGGAAGCATGCTCTAGTTCAACCTTTTCCTAAGAAGGGTGACCGCTCTATTCCTTCTAACTACCGACCTATTGCTCTAACCTCCTCTATTGCTAAAGTTTTTGAAACATTGCTCAATGCTCACTTCTTGAAACGCCTTGAATCTAACTCACTTATCTCCGATCACCAGTACGGCTTCTGCAAGGCAAGATCCACTGGTGATCTCCTGTCCTATCTTACTCATGTATGGTCATCTTCTCTGAGGAACTATGGGGAATCCTTTGTCGTCGCCCTTGATATCTCTAAGGCTTTTGACAGAGTCTGGCACAAGGCTCTGTTGGCCAAACTCCCTGCCTATGGCTTTACCCCTTTCTTTCTGTTCTCTGATTTCCACTTTTCTTACTGACCGTTCTATATCTGTAGTTGTTGATGGCGCGACATCTAGCCCTTTCTCTGTTTCCAGTGGTGTTCCACAGGGCTCTGTTCTTTCACCTACTCTCTTCCTTCTCTTCATCAATTATCTTCTACAATCCCCATCTTCCTCTCTTCTTCATGCCTTTGCCGATGTTTATACCCTTCACTTTTCATCTGCCTTTTCTTCTCAACCTTCATTTGTTACTCGTAATCAATCTCGTATCACTCTTTCTTCTACTCTTAACTCCGATTTGCAGAGAGTATCTGAATGGGGCACTGATAATTTAGTTAAATTCAGTGCTTCCAAGACACAGTTTCTGGCGATCTCTTTATCTTCTTCTCCTCCTGATAACCCTATTGTCTTCGAAACTAATGAAATTTACCCTCTTAACTCTATCAATATATTAGGAATCCATATAGCCTCTAACTTGTCTTGGAGGAATCACAAAATCCAAATTTCTAAATCTTCATTCAAAAAATTGGGGGTTTTGTTTCGTTTTCGTTATTACTTTTCCTCACTGCAGTTGCTTAAAATTTACAAAGGTCTTATCCGCCCCTGCTTAGAATACTGCTCACACATCTGGGGTGCTTCTTCCTTTACTTATCTTCTTGATAGGGTTGAATCTAAGGCAGTCAGACTCATTAATGATCCTTCTCTTACTTCTAACCTGGATTCTCTCTCTCTTCGCTGTAAGGTATCTTCCCTTTCGCTTTTCTATCGCTACTACTTCCATCGCTGCTCTGATGTGTTGGCGAGTTGCATCCCTCGTACACTGCCGAGGCCGCGTAACACTCGCCAAGCAGCCTCATCTCACAGGTACTGTGTCGAGATTTGTAGCTCGCGGATTGGTCGGTGCAGCGACTGCTTCTTCCCATCTACCTCCAGACTCTGGAACTCTCTTCCTCCTTCTGTCTTTCCTAGTTCTTATGTCCTTTCATCCTTCAAAAAGCAGATCTATCGTCATCTCAGAGCCTAGTCCTCCATATCTCTGGGTCCTCTTTACTTTGACTGTTTATTCTGTCTGTCGTTTTCCTTTGTGTTACATTACCTCATCTCTGCCTTGCCCTTAACTTTTTTCTTTTCCTTCGTCTTGGTATTTTCTCGTGCCCGGGCCTTTTTTTGATGAGGGCAGTTTCTGCGTGTCAAGGTGTCGCACTCTTAAAAAAAAAAAAATATATATATATATATATATATATATATATATATATATATATATATATATATATATATATATATATATATATATATATATATATATATATATATATATATATATATATATATATATATATATATATATATATATATATATATATATATATATATATATATATATATATATATATATATATATATATATATATATATATATATATATATATATATATATATATATATATATATATATATATATATATATATATATATATATATATATATATATATATATATATATATATATATATATATATATATATATATATATATATATATATATATATATATATATATATATATATATATATATATATATATATATATATATATATATATATATATATATATATATATATATATATATATATATATATATATATATATATATATATATATATATATATATATATATATATATATATATATAATATATATATATATATATATATATATATATATATATATATATATATATATATATATATATATATATATATATATATATATATATATATATATATATATAAATATATATATATATATATATATATATATATATATATATATATATATATATATATATATATATATACATATATATATATATATATATATATATATATATATATATATATATATATATATATATATATATATATATATATATAGTATATATATATATGATATATATATATATATATATATATATATATATATATATATATATATATTATATATATATATATATATATATATATATATATATATATATATGTATATATATATGTATATATATATATATATATATATATATATATATATATATATATATATATATATATATATATATATATATATATATATATATATATATATATATATATATTTTATGATTGTGACACCAGGACGGGCCAAAAGAAATAAAAAAATAAAACTGCCTTTATCGGGCCTGGGCACGAAGAATACATAAAGTAAAGAGAAACTGAGAAGGAGAGTGTAGTGACTTGTCAGATATGAAGGGATAATGAAAGACGTGTAATGAATATTCAAGAATATTCAGTGTAGCTGTATGCATAGAAAATGAACCGTAAGGAGGGAAGACTTAACATCAAACTGTCCTGGACAGATATTTTGCTCCAGCAAAGTTTTTCTTTTTCAGGCCATCTTTGTCATTTTCTAAAGTATAGCTTCAAAAAGAGAATAAATTCCGGCTGAGTTACAGACTTTAATGCGGAAATTTCTCCATAAATTTGTTATCCTTGTTTGACGCATTTTTCGATGTTATTGGAAAGGTTTTTAACGGGGTCTCAAAATGAATTACCCTTCCCAAAGCGTCACCTCATTTACTGTAAAAAGGAACGCCACGTAATTGCTAGCGCGTATCTTTTCATTGTCTTCGCTATGGTCATTAACAGGGTCACTAAAAGTATTACCCTGTCAGAGCCTCGCCTCATTTACTCGTATGTGTACAGCAGAAAGGAGTACAATTTAATTACAGTGAACGCATTCGGTGTTGTTTTGATTTGGTTATGTATGGAAGCAACTCAGAAATGAAAACTTTGAGGAATGAAATGACACCAAACACGATCTCTCCATTATTCATAAACACATTCCTCTACAAGGGCTTCCAGAACAGGTACACAAAATACATGAATATGAATCTGGGGATATATAATCACCCCTAATGCAATGTATCCCGTTTTTATACAACGCAGTCCTCTGCTTTAGATTGCAGAACAGGTAAGCAGAAAACAAAAATAAAAATCTTGGGATTTAAGATCATAATCAATGCAATTTCTCTTTTGATTTCCATACAACCCATTCCTGTACTGGATATTCCAGTACGATTTCACCAGTTTCTATAAGACGCATTCCTCTGTAAGTGATTCCAGAACAAGTAAACAGAACACTGAGGTAAAAATTAGGGTTCAAAATCACATCAAATGAGCTTTTTCCAGTTAAACAGAAAATAGAGATAAAAACCTAGGGTTTTAATATCACACCAAATATGCTCTCTATTATTTGCATAAAACGCATTTTTTTTTAACATATCCTCGAAAACTGAACAAACCAAAAAGAAATAATAATAAAAAAAAAGCCATGAAAGCCACCTGCGCCGGTGTTCGCATTACGAATGTTTGTCGATTAGCTTGAAGAGAACCAAAGGGCAGATCATCAAGATATCTGTTATGCGAGAGAGAGATTTAGGAGAGGATGTTGAGCCTAAATGACATATATATATATATATATATATATATATATATATATATATATATATATATATATATATATATATATATATATATATATATATATATATATATATATATATATATATATATATATATATATATATATATATCTATATATATATATATATATATATATATATATATATATATATATACATATATATATATATATATATATATATATATATATATATATATATATATATATATATATATATATATATATATATATATATATATATATATATATATATATATATCTATATATATATATATATATATATATATATATATATATATATATATATATATATATATATATATATATATATATATATATATATATATATATGTATATATATATATATATATATATATATATATATATATATATATATATATATATATATATATATATATATATATATATATATATATATATATATATATATATATATATATATATATATATATATATATATATATATATATATATATATATATATATATATATGTATATATATATATATATATATATATATATATATATATATATATATATATATATATATTTATATATATATATATATATATATATATATATATATATATATATATATATATATATATATATATATATATAACCTAGCAGGCACATTACATATGTGAAAACATGAATCATTTTTACCCCGACCGGGACTCGAACCTAGGACTTATAATTACTAAGTTAAGGCGCTACCAACTACATACCACAGAAGGTATAAAAGGAATCCAACCTTATAGCTTATATCTGCCATACTTAGGGATGAACGCATTCTATCTAAATGCCACCATGTTCATATTACAGATTCCCCAACCTCACTCGTGGCTTCATTTTAGCATTTAATTCAATTCCCAATCTCATTCGGGTCATACAATAACCAAGCAAGCACATTACATATGTGAAAACATGAATAATTTTTTACCCCGACCGGGACTCGAACCTAGGACTTATAATTACTAAGTCAAGGCGCTACCAACTACACACCACAGAAGGTGTAAAAGGAATCCAACCTTATAGCTTATATCTGCCATACTTAGGGATGAACGCATTCTATCTGAATGCCACTATGTTCATATTACAGATTCCTCAACCTCACTCGTGGCTTCATTTTAGCATTTAAATCAATTCCCAATCTCATTCGGGTCATACAATAACCAAGCAAGCACATTACATATGTGAAAACATGAATAGTTTTTTGCCCCGACCGGGACTCGAACCTAAGACTTATAATTACTAAGTCAAGGCGCTACCAACTACGCACCACAGAAGGTATAAAAGGAATCCAACCTTATAGCTTATATCTGCTATACTTAGTGGTTTTCAGATAGAATGCGTTCATCCCTAAGTATGGCAGATATAAGCTATAAGGTTGGATTCCTTTTATACCTTCTGTGGTGTGTAGTTGGTAGTATGAAAGATATAGGGAGGAAAATGTGGAAACCAAGCGGAAGGTACAGGTAAAGAAGAGGGTGGCTAATGTTAGGTGGGGACAGGATTTTAGTAGGTCATATGAGGAGAATAAAAAGAAGTTTTGGAAAGAAGTGATGAGAGTAAGGAAGGGTGAATCGAGGATGGAAGAGACAGTGAAAGATGTAATGGACAGATGTTAAGAGGGAACGATGCGAGGAAAATATGGGTAGAATATATTGAGTGCTTGCTGAGTGTTGAGGAAGACAGAGAGGCAGCTATAGTGGCAGTGGAGGATGTTCAAGTGCCAGTTATGGAAGATGAAAATGAGAAAGAGAATACAAGTGAGGATTTGAAAAGGGCATTGTATGAAGCAAAAGAAGGCAAAGCACCTGGAATGGATGGTGTGAGAGCTGAGATGTTGAAAGAAGGGGGTGTGACTGCACTGGCATGCTTAGTGAGCGTGTTTAATAAATGCTTTATGTTGTCAATGGTGCCAGTGTAATGGATGATTGCTTGTATAGTGCCCCTATACAAAGGTAAGGGAGATGAGTATGAATGCAGCAATTTTAGGTGTATGAGTTTGTTGAGTGTGGTAGGATAAGTGTATGGCAGGATAATGATTAATAGGAGTAGGGATAAGACAAAAATTGTGATTGTGGAAGTGCAGTGTGGTTTTAGGATAGGTAGAGGATGTATAGATTAGATTTTTATAATCAGGCTGTTATGTGAGAAATATTTAGCAAAGGATAAGGATGTGTATTTTGCATTTCTGGATCTGGAGAAAGCGTATGATAGAGTTGACAGAGAGGCAATGTTTAATGTTTCGAGATTAGATGGAGTTGATGGTAAACTGTTGCATGCAGTGAAGAGCTTGTATGAGGGCAGTAGAGCTTGTGTTAGGGTAGGGAATGAAGTGTGAGTGGTTTTTAGTGAGTGTGGGACTGAGACAGTGAGGTGTGATGTCACCATGGCAGTTCAATTTGTATATTGATGAAGTCGTAAGAGAGGTGAATGAGCGAGTGCGTGATCGAGCTTTGAGAATTGTAGATGGGGATGATAACGAGTGGGAGCTGAATCAGTTGCTGTTTGCAGATGATACTGTGGTTGTGGCAGATTCAGAGGAGAAGCTGTGTCAGTTAGTGCCAGAATTTGGAATGGTGTGTGAGAGAAGGAAGTTGCGAGTGCATGTGGGAAAGAGAAAGGTTATGAGGTGTACAAGAAATGAGGATGGTGCTGGATTGAATGCGATGTTGAATGGAAGATCATCAGCTAAGTATTTAGGCTCAGTTATAGCTGCAAATGGTGGAGTGGAGGCAGGTGTGCGTCACAGAGTGAATGAAGGATATAAAGTGTTGGGTGCGTTGAAAGGAGTTATGAAAAATAGAGGGTTGGATATGAATGTTAAGAAAGTTTTGCATGAGAATTTGTTGTGCCACCTGTGATGTAATGATCAGAGTTCTGGGGTATGAAAGTAAGTG
Organism: Halocaridina rubra; assembly: GCA_037179515.1. Taxonomy (NCBI): domain Eukaryota; kingdom Metazoa; phylum Arthropoda; class Malacostraca; order Decapoda; family Atyidae; genus Halocaridina; species Halocaridina rubra. The sequence continues at coordinate 30,942 of JAXCGZ010019520.1, forward strand.
AGACACGGAAAGTAAATGTGTTTGAGATGAAATGACTGAGGAGTATGATTGGTGCATCTCGGTTGGATATGTTTAGGAATGAAGTGGTGAGAGCAAGAACGAATGTGAGGAGAGAATTTAGTGATTTTTTTTTTTGTTGGATGTTCACCCTTGAGGGTGAGCGGACCTTCCACTTGTGGCCCGCAGGTGGGGTGAGATTTTCTTCGGAGTGTACGTGGTATTCGCTCTTGCTGGCGAATGGGCTTTCCTGTTGGTGAGGAGGTGGGGTGAATTCTTATTGGTGATGATCGGACTTTCCTAATTGGCCCGCAGGTGAGATTGTGCCAAACTGTAAAGATAACGGAGAGCATAAATATTCAGTTGTGAATTATTAGTTTACATCAAACAACATAAATGAATTCCTGTTTTGGGGGAGAGAGAAAGAGTTATTGCATGGCTATCTTGGTGGAGGGTATTGTCTGATAATATTTGATAGACTGTTCATGTGGTTATTTGTTGCTAGTCTGATGATGGAGCTAGCAACCTGAAGGGCATTTGGGTCTTCGCTAGATGTTGCGGGGGCACCAGTTTTCCGTCGAATCTCTGAAAAAGAATCACATTCCAGGATGTAGTGTAGCAGTGGATGTGGTGAGGCTACCTGGCAAAAGGTGCATTCCTTGATGATATTCTCTACTATTTGCCAGGTGCACTTGTACCCGAGTCTCAGACGGTACACATTGACCTCAGTGCTTCGTCGAAGGCTCTTCGGCAGGGTGATACACCGAAGATCAGTGGTGGCTTTGTACCACCAGGTGGAGGGGGAGCCAATGTCTGTGCACAGGTTGTGTTTAGTTATTAAGGTGTTAAGGAGTGACTTGGTGGCTTTATTTTTAATCTGTTGCATCCCAGGAGACAGAGATATCTGGATTTCTGCTCTGAGAGTGGCTTGTTTGGCGGCTTGATCGGCTTCCTCATTTCCCTTGATGCCGACGTGGCTGGGAATCCAGGCAAGAGTGATGGCTTTTCCAAGGCTGGTTATCCTGTGGTAGTGGCTGAGGATGGTCGTGATGATGCGAATATTGTCTCTGAGGGGTGGCTTCTTGATGGCCTGTAAGGCGCCTTTAGAATCAGAGAGAATAAGGGCATGGTCAGCTTCTTGCTGGATGAAGCAGTCAAGGGCGTTGGCTATGGCCACAAGCTCCGTCTGGAGCGATGAGCAGGAGTTTGACAGTCTCCAGGATAGGACGTGGTTTCCAGTGATGAAGGCGGCGGCTGAGGCTCCAGTATCTTGGTTTACTGAACCGTCAGTGTAGTAGACTTGAGAGTTTGGCCTGCTCCAGCTCTGTATTTTGTCCTTATATATGTTTTTAAGGACAAGCGGGTTTACCAAGCTTTTGGGGTTGTCAGGGAGCTCGATCTTTATATCGAGTGGTTGGTCATTCCATGGGGGTGGGCATCTGTATTCAGGAAGCGGTGTGTCTTGTATCTTGGCTAGGATGCTCTCCCTGACTGGCAGTGCTTGCAGGCTAGCGCAGACCTTGGCTGCCCAGGTTCTAGGATGGTGGTTGGGCTGGCGATTG
>JAXCGZ010019520.1:37500-49609 GCA_037179515.1 Halocaridina rubra
TCTATCACTGCAATCTGAGGGGGTGGGGTAGTTTCTACTGTAAAAACTGACTGAAACTCCTTGTTCAATTCTTTGCAGATCTCTTCATCCGTCTCAGTGTTGCTTCCATCCACTCTCTTTAGCCTTAAAACCTGTTCTTTTACCTTCAGTTTTCCTCTGATAAAGCTGTGGAAAAGCTTGGGATTTTCTTTAGCCTTCCTGGTGATGTCCCTCTCATAGTGTGTGTGTGTGTGTGTGTGTGTGTGTGTGTGTGTGTGTGTGTGTGATTACCTAATTGTGATTACCTAATTGTGTTTACGGGAAAGAGCCCAAAGCTCGTATCTTCCCGTCTCCTGATCGGTTCCATTTTATACTTAGTGATACTTATCATACCTGTCCTTAAAACTATGGATTGTGTGTGTGTGTGTGTGTGTGTGTATGTGTGTGTGTGTGTGTGTGTGTGTGTGTGTGTGTGTGTGTATATATATGTATGTATGTATGTACTTATGTATGTATGTATATATATGTAACATTTAGCGCCTAGAAATATTTAAATGTGCCATTGAAAAGAGCAATTTGCAGCAGCTGTAATGACGAACAATGGATGAAAGAGCCATATTATATCGACATAATTTCTTATGTCTGGGAAACATTTGAATAAAACTAATCATATTTATTTTTATTTTATATTTTTTACATTTTGTGTCATTATTAATTACTCATTGTTGGGACAGATTGGAGCTGGGGAATGAAGGCTGGATAATACCCTTCTAACGTCTCATGGTGGGCTTGATCGATTTTGCCATAATGGGGACAGACAGATTGATTGGAGCTGGGGAACAAGGCTTCAAACCCTCTCTAATGCCCCGTAGTGGAGTTTTTGGTCACTATGAATCCCATGAAGAGGGTGGATACAGGCAGGTTGGAGCGGATGAATTAATAGCTAGATGCGTTGGGCTGGGTTATCATCTCCCTAGTAGAGTGCTAATATTACTGCGCTACCGCGGTCCTCGAATCCACTTTATTGATAAATTGTATTAAAAATGGAATATAAGAGAGAAGACGAACTGAAGGTTCTCGATAAACTAGGCTACTACGGCTCTGAGAGAGAGAGAGAGAGAGAGAGAGAGAGAGAGAGAGAGAGAGAGAGAGAGAGAGAGAGAGAGAGAGAGAGAGAGAGAGAGAGAGAGTTCACGCTGTCTAGGCTACTTCTGAATGAGAGTATTTGCGTGTTATAGTGAGACCAGTACTTTGGAAAGGGCCTTTCCCCCACCCCCCTCTTTCTTCTATATATCTGCTAAGAAGAGTTGCGCCTCCATTATCAATATCAGAGGTTTACTGTAATCACATACAAGAGAATGGGAGCTACGATCTTAGGGCTCTTTCCCGTAAGCACAATTAGGTAATTACACACACACACACACACACACACACACACACACACACACACACACACACACACACACACACACTACATACATACATACATACATACATACATACATGCATATATACACATATATATTAAAAGCAATTACGAAAATATTAAGGGAGAAAGAAAGGTTGCATCAGTAGCTTCGTCAGTCAGCTGACTTTGATCAGGGTTACCAACGTCTCTGAATCTCCACATTTGTGTTGGCACCCCTTTGTCACTCGAAACGCTTTCCATCTTCTGCACAATAGATGATGAAGATGAAGTAACCCCCCCCCCTTCCCCCAATATTGCAAAAAAAATAATGCCATATAATGCAAACTTTTAATCATTAAGATGCAATTCGTAATAGGAAAAATACGTGTCGTTCTTTCAATAGTTATGTGATATAAAGCTACCACTTAGGAGGAAATAGAGGCAAAATCAATTATATCATTTGCTCGTAGGCCATGTTGGTTGCATCTAATCCCTCCTCCTCATTGTCGTCTCACCATGACATTCTTTTTCTCTTAATATCAAAAATATCTTTTTTATATTACAACGAAAATACTTTCAGAAACTTTTCTTACATAGCAGTCGACCTCTTCATTAAATATAATAATAATAATAATAATAGTAAAAATAATAATAATAATAATAATAATAATAATAATAATAATAATAATAATAATAATAATAATAATAATAATAATAATAATAATAATAATAATAATAGATATGTGCTATGCCATAAGCTCACTGATACAGGTGTCTATTTAATGTTCAGGAGAGGACTTCGCTGATGTCCTTCCCAAACAGAAGAATGTGAGTAGCTACTGTCCGTTATTTTGTTTATTGATGAAATCTGTTTATGTTTTATTGTTACACATGCAAGTACATACTTATGTATTTATGTGCACATATGAGTATATGCATTAATGCTACATACGCTTAAAAGCATAAATTCGTTCCTACGTGCATCATAAACACATGAATACACATGCAATCATACATATATTATATATGGTATGTCTACATCCTGTGTTTTATGAATATATATATATATATATAATATATATATATATATATATATATATATATATATATATATATATATATATATATATATATATATATATATATATATATATATATATATATATATATATATATGAATAATTTTTACCCCAAGGAGAACTTGAACCTAGGATACATGATTACTGTTCCAAGGCGTTACCAACTACACCACAGAAGGTCTTAAAAGGGAAACAAACCTTACAGCTATATCTGCTTTCCTAGGAATGAACACATTCTAACTCTGGTGTAGTTGGTAGCGCCTTGGCACAGTAATTATGTATCCTAGGTTCAAGGTCAAATTCCGCTCGGGGTAAAAATTATTCATGTTTTCACATATGGTAATGTGCTTATTTGATTATATATATATATATATATATATATATATATATATATATATATATATATATATATATATATATATATATATATATATATATATATATATATATATATATATATATATATATATATATATATATATATATATATATATATATATATATATGGATAGGGTTACGTAAGGAAATTGAAAGAAATTTCGAGAATCTTAGTACATAATACTTTCAAGTGTATTACTTATCTTCCTAGGAATCTGAATAAGATTCCACTGAAGATAAGTAATACACTTGAAAGTACAGTGTACTAAGAATCTAAAAAAATTCTTTCATTTTATTATTATTGTTATTATTATTATTATTTATTATTATTATTATTATTATTATTATAATGAGGGAGAAGAGCAAGAATACTTTCTTCGAGTTACCCGGCGTGTTGTAAAAGTTGACTAAGCAGGATGGAGCGAGGGGATTGAGTATCCCCTCCTTTTTCCCTCAAAAACTCGAATATGCAGCCCCCTTTTGGAATCCGCACTTGAAAAAGCACATAGCTAAGCTTGAAAAAGTTCAAAGACATGCCACGAAACTGGTGCCAGAAATACGCAATCTCAGTTATGATGAGAGGCTGAGGGAATTAGACTTACCATCACTCGAAGCTAGAAGAGTGAGGGGGGATATGGTGACAGTCTTTAAATTCCTTCATGGTTATGATAGAGTGGATAGGGATCGATATTTTGATATGGCTGGCTCTAGAACTAGAGGTCATAGTTTGAAGCTTCGTAAGAAAAGTTCTTTGCAGGATGTAAGGGAAAACTTTTTCAGTGTAAGAGTAGTTGATAATTGGAATTGGCTAAGCGAGGAGGTAGTTAATGCTATCTCAATCCATAGTTTTAAGGACAGGTTTGATAAGTATCACTAAGTATAAAATGGAACCGATCAGGAGACGGGAAGATACGAGCTTTGGGCTCTTTCCCGTAAACACAATTAGGTAATCACAATTAGGTAATCACACAATCAATATCAGTGGCACTAAGTATCATATTTAAAAAGTCACTGGAGTCAGGGGAGATTCCAAGATGCTGGAAACAAGCAAATGTGATACCTATCTTCAAAAAGGGAAGGAGGGATACGGCTCTGAACTATAGACCAGTTTCCTTGACCAGCATAGTTTGCAAAGTTATGGAGAAACTACTAAGGAAACATATCTCTCTTCACTTGGAATCCTTCAACTTTATGTCAGTGAGGCAACATGGCTTCAGAGAAGGTAGATCAACAGTAACAAACTTATTAGAATTTTATGATGAGGTAAGCCGAATCTTACAGGAAAGAGAGGGCTGGGCAGATTGCATGTTCCTAGACTTCCAGAAAGCGTTTGACACTGTTCCACATGGGAGACTTATTAGGAAGTTGCAATCAATGGCTAGAATAGGTGGAAATGTTTTAGAATGGATAAAAACTTACTTAGAAGGAAGGGAACAGAGGGTTAGAGTAAGACACTCAGTGTCTGAATGGAGAAGAGTTAGTAGTGGAGTTCCACAGGGTTCAGTTTTAGGGCCACTTTTGTTCCTTGTATATGCAAATGGCCTACCAGAGTCTGTAAATTCATTCATGAATATGTTTGCAGATGATGCAAAGATTGTGAAGAAAGTAAACAACGAGAACAATGGTAGAGAACTTCAGGAGGATCTAAATAATCTGCATGAGTGGTCAAAAAAGTGGCTAATGAAATTCAATACTTCAAAATGTAAGGTAATGAGAATGGGTACAAGTGCAAGAAGGCCCAAGCTTAACTACTCGGTGGCTGGGGTACAACTTCAAGAGACAGAAAATGAGAGAGATCTAGGAGTAAACATACTGGCAGATTTGTCTAGAAATACATATAAATGGCATAGTAAGGGCAGCATATGCATTCTTATCAAATGTAAGGGTAGCCTTCAGGCACATGGACAAGGAAATGTTCAGAAATATTTATGTAACCTATGTGAGGCCAAAACTCGAATATGCAGCCCCCTTTTGGAATCCGTACTTGAAAAAGCACATAGCTAAGCTTGAAAAAGTTCAAAGACATGCCACGAAACTGGTGCCAGAAATACGCAATCTCAGTTATGATGAGAGGCTGAGGGAATTAGACTTACCATCACTCGAAGCCAGAAGAGTGAGCGGGGATATGGTGACAGTCTTTAAATTCCTTCATGGTTATGATAGAGTGGATAGGGATCGATATTTTGATATGGCTGGCTCTAGAACTAGAGGTCATAGTTTGAAGCTTCGTAAGAAAAGTTCTTTGCAGGATGTAAGGAAATACTTTTTCAGTGTAAGAGTAGTTGATAATTGGAATTGGCTAAGCGAGGAGGTAGTTAATGCTATCTCAATCCATAGTTTTAAGGACAGGTATGATAAGTATCACTAAGTATAAAATGGAACCGATCAGGAGACAGGAAGATACGAGCTTTGGGCTCTTTCCCGTAAACACAATTAGGTAATCACAATTAGGTAATCACACACACACACACACACACACACACACACACACACACACACACACACACACACACACACACACACACACACACACAAAGGGTAATTAGAATGGGTACAAGTGCAAAAACGCCCAAGCTTGACTACTCGGTGGCTGGAGTACAACTTCAAGAGACAGAAAATGAGAGAGATCTAGGAGTAAACATACTGGCAGATTTGTCTCCAGAAATACATATAAATGGCATAGTAAGGGCAACATATGCATTCTTATCAAATGTAAGGGTAGCCTTCAGGCACATGGACAAAGAAATGTTCAGAAATATTTATGTAGCCTATGTGAGGCCAAAACTCGAATATGCAGCCCCCTTTTGGAATCCGTACTTGAAAAAGCACATAGCTAAGCTTGAAAAAGTTCAAAGACATGCCACGAAACTGGTGCCACAAATACGCAATCTCAGTTATGATGAGAGGCTGAGGGAATAAGACTTACCATCACTCGAAGCTAGAAGATTGAGGGGGGATATGGTGACAGTCTTAAAATTCCTTCATGGTTATGATAGAGTGGATAGGGATCGATATTTTCATTTGGTTGGCTCTAGAACTAGAGGTCATAGTTTGAAGCTTCGTAAGAAAAGTTCTTTGCAGGATGTAAGGATATACTTTTTCATTATAAGAGTAGTTGATAATTGGAATTCACTAAGCGAGGAGGCAATAATGCTATCTCAATTCATAGTTTTAAGGACAGGTATGATAAGTATCACTAAGTATAAAATGGAACCGATCAGGAGACGGGAAGATATGAGCTTTGGGCTCTTTCCCGTAAACACAATTAGGTAATCACAATTAGGTAATCACACACACACACACACACACACACACACACACACACACACACACATACACACATAAGGTAATTAGAATGGGTACAAGTGCAAAAAGGCCCAAGCTTGACTACTCGGTGGCTGGAGTACAACTTCAAGAGGCAGAAAATGAGAGAGATCTAGGAGTAAACATACTGGCAGATTTGTCTCCAGAAATACATATAAATGGCATAGTAAGGGCAACATATGCATTCTTATCAAATGCAAGGGTAGCCTTCAGGCACATGGACAAAGAAATGTTCAGAAATATTTATGTAGCCTATGTGAGGCCAAAACTCGAATATGCAGCCCCCTTTTGGAATCCGCACTTGAAAAAGCACAAAGCTAAGCTTGAAAAAGTTCAAAGACATGCCACGAAACTGGTGCCAGAAATACGCAATCTCAGTTATGATGAGAGGCTGAGGGAATGAGACTTACCATCACTCGAAGCTAGAAGACTGAGAGGGGATATGGTGACAGTCTTAAAATTCCTTCATGGTTATGATAGAGTGGATAGGGATTGATATTTTGATTTGGCTGGCTCTAGAACTAGAATTCATAGTTTGAAGCTTCGTAAGAAAAGTTCTTTGCAGGATGTAAGGATATACTTTTTCAGTGTAAGAGTAGTTGATAATTGGAATTCGCTAAGCGAGGAGGTAATAATGCTATCTCAATTCATAGTTTTAAGGACAGGTATGATAAGTATCACTAAGTACAAAATGGAACCGATGAGGAGACGGGAAGATACGAGCTTTGGGCTCTTTCCCGTAAACACAATTAGGTAATCACAATTAGGTAATCACATGCACACACAGACACAGAGGGTACCCACTTAAAGTAGTCTCGGTTAAAGTCATTCCTCCGTCACGTAGAAGGCCAACAAATAATTAATTATTAATAAATTAAGTTTTTGACCTACCTGCCTGGTGAGGTCAATTCAAACTTCTTCTGGCAGAAGAATAGTCACACAACCTTGTTGTATAAGTATATGCAGTATATACTGTATCAATATAATGAGTTTATTTATATATTTGCTTGTGTATTTGGTTATTTGATGGAATTAGACTTAATTTATTTACAAAGTTACCAAATACATTGCTGTAAATACGATCTTTAAACGAAAAAGTTTGTTGAGTTTGGCAGAAGAATAGTCAGAGGACACCGTTGTATACCTATATATATCAAGTTAATGGTGTTATCTATTCGTTTATTTTTGCATTTGGATATTTGATGGACTTATATTTAATTAATTTATAAAATTACAAAATATAAATATTTGGAGAAAGAAATAAACCAAATGGACAGCAGCACTATATAAAAAAAATAAGAAAGCATTTTTAAAAGATGAGCCATAGCTATAAAGGCTGTGCTTCTCACACACTCTCGTCCGCCATATTGTTAATCGTGCTCTGATATAAACTTTCAGCATCAAGATGTTGTTAGTGATTTGGCTAGATGACTATAGCATCCCAATGAGCCAATTTGCAAAATAAATTGTTTAATGCCTTGAAAATGGGAGAGAGGGGGTTGATCTTGTGCTCATGGGCTGCTGTTCAACCCTAAGTTGGATATTGGGTCCTGAAATTATCCAGTTATCCAGATACAAGTTTGGTAGTGACTTTCAATATATATATATATATATATATATATATATATATATATATATATATATATATATATATATATATATATATATATATATATATATATATATATATATATATATATATATATATTTATGAGTGTGACACCGGGACAGGCAAAAAAAGTACCCTCTTCAATAAATGCTCGAGCATGAAGAAAACATTGACACAAAGAAAATGTAAAGGGTTAAGGGTAAGGCAGAGACGAGGTAATGATGTACAATAGCAAAAGGCCAGACTGAATGAACAATTGAGGAAATGAGGACCTAGAGATATGGCAGGATTAGCCCCCGAGATGACAATAGATCCGGTTTCTGAAGGAAGATAGGTTATAAGAATTAGGAAAGACAGATGGAGGAAAAGAGTTCCAGAGTCTGGAGGTGGATGGGAACAAGCGGTCGCTGTACCAATCAACCCGTGAGCTACAAATCTCCACACAGTACTTGTGAGATGAGGTCACTTGGTGAGTGTTATGCAGCCTCAGCATTGGAGGATGGATGCATCTCGCCAACTCATCAGAGAAGCGATGGAAATAGTAGCGATAGAAAAGAGAAGGGGATGATAATTTACAGCGATCAGAAAGTGAATTCAAATTAAAAGTAAGAGAAAGTACATTTATGAGTCTGACTACCTCCGATGCAACCCTATCGAAGAGATGAGACTGTGAAGAAATACCTCAGATGTGTGAGTAGTATTCTAAGCAGGGAAGGATTGGACCTTTGTGGATTTTAAATATTTGTTAAGAGGGCAAGTAATGACGAAAACGAAACAGACTTTTGGATGCGCATTTAAAAATTTGGACTATGTGATTCCTCCAAGACAAGTTAGAAGTTATCTGGATTCCTAATATCTTAATAGAATTAAGAAGGTAAATTTCGTTAGTTTCGATGACAATAGGTCTATCAAGAGGAGCAGGAGATAAAGAGATAGCCAGAAACTATATCTTGGTGGAGGCATTAAATTTAACTAAAAGCTTGTGAAGAAAAGGCAGAGGAAAAAAGGAACGGCAGAATCATTGGCAAAGGCGTGAGGGAGATAGGGACTGAAGAAGATCGTTGATGAAGAGAAGGAGCAGAGTAAGTGAAAGAACAGTGCCCTGTGGAACACCACTGGTAGCAGGCAATGAGGTAGATGTTGCGCCTTCAACTACTACAGATACAAAATGGTCGGAATAAAAACTTGAAATCAGAGAACAAAAACGAAGGGGTAAAGCCATAGGCAGGGAGTTTGGCCAACGGAGCCTTCTGCCAGACTCTGTCAAAAGCCTTAGAGATATCAAGGGCGACGACAATGGATTCACATAATTCCTAAGAGAAGAGGACCATACATGAGTAAGATAGGACAGGAGGTCACAAGCTGATCTTACCTTGCAGAAGCTGTACTGGTGATCGGAGATAATCGAGTTAGATTCAAGACATTTCAAGAAGTGAGAATTGAGCTAAGTTTTGAACACTTTAGCAATAGCATAAGTTAGGGCAACTGGTCTGTAGATTGAAGGAATAGAGCGGTCACCCTTCTTAGGAATAGGTTGCACTAGAACATGCTTCCAAGATGAAAGATTGATATAAAAGGACGGCAAAGCACAGGAGGCAGTTCATCTGCAAATTCCTTAAGGAACTTTGCAGGGATACCATCGGGATCAGATACTTTTTTTTTGTCTTTAGCAAGCAAAGATCCATATGAACCTTGGGTGAAGAAAGGATAATTGAGGGCATTGGGTTAAAGAGGAGTAAAGAATGCACACGCACACACACACACACACACACACACACGCACACACACACACAGAACTTCAGGAGGATCTAAATAATCTGCATGAGTGGTCAGAAAAGTGGCTAATGAAATTCAATACTTCAAAATGTAAGGTAATGAGAATGGGTACAAGTGCAAGAAGGCCCAAGCTTGACTACTCGGTGGCTGGAGTACAACTTCAAGAGACAGAAAATGAGAGAGACCTAGGAGTATACATACTGGCAGATTTGTCTCCAGAAATACATATAAATGGCATAGTAAGGGCAGCATATGCATTCTTATCAAATGTAAGGGTAGCCTTCAGGCACATGGACAATGAAATGTTCAGAAATATTTATGTAACCTATGTGAGGCCAAAACTCGAATATGCAGCCCCCTTTTGGAATCCGCACTTGAAAAAGCACATAGCTAAGCTTGAAAAAGTTCAAAGACATGCCACGAAACTGGTGCCAGAAATACGCAATCTCAGTTATGATGAGAGGCTGAGGGAATTAGACTTACCATCACTCGAAGCTAGAAGAGTAAGGGGGGATATGGTGACAGTCTTTAAATCCCTTCATGGTTATGATAGAGTGGATAGGGATCGATATTTCGATATGGCTGGCTCTAGAACTAGAGGTCATAGTTTGAAGCTTCGTAAGAAAAGTTCTTTGCAGGATGTAAGGAAATGCTTTTTCAGTGTAAGAGTAGTTGATAATTGGAATTGGCTAAGCGAGGAGGTAGTTAATGCTATCTCAATCCATAGTATTAAGGACAGGTATGATAAGTATCACTAAGTCTAAAATGGAACCGATCAGGAGACATGAAGATACGAGCTTTGGGCTCTTTCCCATAAACACAATTAGGTAATAACAATTAGGTAATCACACACACACACACACACACACACACACACACACACACACACACACACACACACACACACACGCTAATGAAATTCAATACTTCAAAATGTAAGGTAATGAGAATGGTACAAGTGCAAGAAGGCCCAAGCTTGACTACTCGGTGGCTGGAGTACAACTTCAAGAGACAGAAAATGAGAGAGACCTAGGAGTAAACATACTGGCAGATTTGTCTCCAGAAATACATATAAATGGCATAGTAAGGGCAGCATATGCATTCTTATCAAATGTAAGGGTAGCCTTCAGGCACATGGACAAGGAAATGTTCAGAAATATTTATGTAACCTATGTGAGGCCAAAACTCGAATATGCAGCCCCCTTTTGGAATCCGCACTTGAAAAAGCACATAGCTAAGCTTGAAAAAGTTCAAAGACATGCCACGAAACTGGTGCCAGAAATACGCAGTCTCAGTTATGATGAGAGGCTGAGGGAATTAGACTTACCATCACTTGAAGCTAGAAGAGTAAGGGGGGATATGGTGACAGTCTTTAAATTCCTTCATGGTTATGATAGAGTGGATAGGGATCGATATTTCGATATGGCTGGCTCTAGAACTAGAGGTCATAGTTTGAAGCTTCGTAAGAAAACTTCTTTGCAGGATGTAAGAAAATACTTTTTCAGTGTAAGAGTAGTTGATAATTGGAATTCGCTAAGCGAGGAGGTAGTTAATGCTATCTCAATCCATAGTTTTAAGGACAGGTACGATAAGTATCACTAAGTCTAAAATGGAACCGATCAGGAGACGGGAAGATACGAGCTTTGGGCTCTTTCCCGTAAACACAATTAGGTAATCACAATTAGGTAATCACACACACACACACACACATATATATATATTTCGTTGTTGTTGTTCCGGTTTTGCGTCACGGACTCCCTTTTCAACTAAGGGCTAGGACGGTTGCCTTCATTCGAAGGACTTGTTTTGGCAGATGTAATCATTACCCTGAGTGCATGCCCTTGCTAACCTCAGACCGTGACGGGGCGCGAACCCTCGACCTGATGCTTCAGAGTCGCGGACGCTACCAATTGAGCCACGGTGACTACATATATATATATATATATATTATATATATATATATATATATATATATATATATATATATATATATATGCAATTAATCATGTTTTCACATATGGTAATGTGCTTATTTGATTATTGTTAGTCCCAAATGAGATTTGAGATTTAAATTATAAGCGAAATCGAAGCCACAAGTAAGGTTGGGGGAAAGTGTAATATGAACAGAGTGACATTCAGATAGAATATCTTCATTCCTAGTATAGCAGGTATAGCTGTAAGGTTTGTTTCCCTTTTAGACCTATTGTGGTGTAGTTGGTAGCACCTTGTCACAGTAGTTATGTGTCCTAGGTTCAAGTCCCGGTCGGGGTAAAAATTATTAAAATATATATATATATATATATATATATATATATATATATATATATATATATATATATATATATATATATATATACGCACACACAGCACATAATACCACTTGTGAAGGTGGCGGCCGAGTCAAAGCGCCAACACACATACATGTATGTGCGTGTGTATGTGTGTGTGTGAATGTTCTTTTTAGTCATATCAAATTTCATTGCATTCGACTCATGCTTATCCCAATGTCCAAAAAGTCTGTGTGTTATTTTTTGTGTGTGCTCGCGTGCTAATGTA
>JAXCGZ010019521.1:2500-5000 GCA_037179515.1 Halocaridina rubra
GAGAGAGAGAGAGAGAGAGAGAGAGAGAGAGAGAGAGAGAGAGAGAGAGAGAGAGAGAGAGAGAGAGAGAGAGAGAGAGAGAATTATAAAAGTCCTAACTTGCTGGCATTTTATATTTTTCCCAATGCCCTAGTACGTGAAAATACCCTTCTACCATATACCCCACACATCTGATGGTGTACTCTTTGAGCCTGCTAGTTTGATAGGGGTCAGGCTATTGTAGTAAGGATGGCACCACACTCATTTATTCCCAGTTGACTTTAGCGATTTTTTTTTAAATTGGAATCGAAGGCATTACATGGGGACGTGCTTGCAGGCACTCTCTTAGTGTCAAAAATAAAAACGGTGTTTTTTCATTACATATACAGTAAGATTGCAGTAGTCACCGTGGCTCAAGCGATAGCGTCTGCGACTCGGAGGCGTCAGGTCAAGGGTTCGCGCCCCGTCACGGTCTGAGGTTAGCAAGGGCATGCACTCAGGGTAACGATTATATCTGCCAAAACAAGTCCTTCTCAAGAAGGCAACCTTCCTAGCCCTTGGTTGAAAAGGGAATCCGTGACGTAAAACCGGAACGATACTGTATGATTGCAATAATGAGTAAACTGTTAAGTAATTATTATTATTATCACAACAACACACTTGCCGTACTCCACTAGCACCAGGGTGTTCCATTTTACTATTTTGCACACGCGCACACACACACTTACACAAACAAGCATGCACGCATTAATTTAGAAAGATGCAGGAGCCACTTTGGAGAGTTTGATTCGAAACCTTCTGGGTGGGAGTTGTATAACCCCTGAAATGTAATATCCGGAGCAAGCAGATAAGGTGTTCTTTGCTGTGTCAGGTTACCAGGCCCGGACACTCCACGGGCCAAGGTTACCTGCCCTGTTGGATGTTAGTTGCCGATATTTAATGAGGCTGAAAGGGCGTAATATGTAGGATTTAGGATTTTGTTTTGGTATGGAAATTTGAGTTGCTGAGAATGTCAGAAAAAGTTTGAGAGAGAGAGAGAGAGAGAGAGAGAGAGAGAGAGAGAGAGAGAGAGAGAGAGAGAGAGAGAGAGAGAGAGAGAGAGAGAGAGAATAATACGTGACATGTTAATTAAGTAGCAAGGATAAATATCTAAAGAAATCCATAGATAGATAGATAAATGGATGAATGAAGGTTTCTTGATTTACCTATCTATCTATCTATATACCTACCTACCTATCTATCTATCTGTCTATCTATCTATCTATCTTTCTATCTATCTATCTATCTATCTATCTATCTATCTATCTATCTATATATATATATATATATATATATATATATATATATATATATATATATATAGATAGATAGATAGATAGATAGATAGATAGATAGATAGTGAGAGAGAGAGTGAGAGAGATTGGATTCGGTTTTACGTCACGAACTCCCTTTTCTACTGAGGGCTATGACGGTTGCCTTCTTACGAAGGACTTGTTTTGGCAGATGTAATCGTTACCCTGAGTGTATGCCCTTACTAACCTCAGTCCGTGACGGGGCGTGAAGCCTTGACCTGCCGCCTCAGAGTCGCAGACGCTACCATTTTGCCACGGAGACTACTAGAGAGAGCGAGAGATATATTTATCAATTATACTCTAAAAACAGCAATATACACATGGATGAATAGATAGATAGATAAATAGCTTTTAATGAAGTTTAATTACTGCTTGTAGTCTTAATGACATCCACAGCAATATCAACAATGACAAGAAAAGCAACAAAGACAGCAGTATATATACAGCTGCGCCACAAATTGCAATAAACAGGCAAGGATCTGCATCTTGAGTTGCAGTGGAGGGCGTTTGTTTAATTACCGTGTAATATTATGAATACGTCCATAGATGTGTGTTTGTGTGTATATATTTATACGCACACGCTTACATGTCTGTATGTGTGTTTGTATTAGTGTGTGTGCGCGTTTATATATATATATATATATATATATATATATATATATATATATATATATATATATATATATATATAAAGTATTTGGACCCCGATAAATAAAGAAATTGGAGTAACAGCTTCTAAAAGAGTATATTTATCTACTCGTCTCTCAGAGGGAACTGAAGTAGATAATTATACTCTAAGGACTAGGGTACTTTTTATTTTTACTTTTTATTTCAAATATTTATATGATTCAGTCAGTCAGTATTTAGTTGGTTGGTTGGCTGGCTAGTTAAATAGTAGTTAGATGGATTGTACTTAGATAGCTATTTGGCTACCTAGTCAATGGTTAGATTGTGCAGTAGGTTACTTAATTAAATAGCTAATTATCTAGCTAGTTAAAATGTTGGTTGGCTATGAAATTGGTTAGATAGCTTAATTATTTACATTTGATTAGTTAATATATTGGTGTAATACTTAGATTATTTGTTAAGTAAATGGCTACTTTGTTAGCTATTTAGTTGGTTTGTTAATTAGGTATTTAGAATTAGCTCAGTCAGGGAGCTAGTATATT
>JAXCGZ010019521.1:7500-17500 GCA_037179515.1 Halocaridina rubra
ATATGATCTAATTATACCATGTTGCTTGAACTGCGAAACCACTTTTGGCTCGTGACATTTATATGTTTCATGTTTATACAAAGAAATAAGTATTTGTTTGATTGTTGTAGTTACCTATGTAACAAGTAATTGAATATTGTGTGAAAGTCTCAGTGATAGTGAAAGCAATTATAGAAACGTATACAAAAATCTTACAAGAATTTTGGAAATGGAAAAACTACGGTCAAGTTTAAGAAGACATACATACATACGTCCATACATAAGTGCATGCGTACATACGTACATGCACACATACGTACATACATGCATGCATACATACATACACCTACATACTTGCATACATACGTACATGCATACATACATACATACATACAAAAACATACATACATACATACACAAAAATTTAGGTAGTCAAATATACATACATAATTACTTACGGGCTCGCTCGCGCGCACTGTATTGTATAGGAATAGTCGTAACTCATATGAGGTCCTTATTTTCCGTGAGCCAGATGTTGCAGAATGACTCCCCCCCGCAAAGCATGGTACCCCTTCCCCCTTTGAAATGAGGGGGAAGGGGGATAGGATCCGACGAATAGCGTTCTTTAGTGTCAACATCCTGGAGTGGTCATATTTATTTATTTATTTATTTGTTCTTTATATGTTTATTTGTTTACATATATTTTTATTTTTTATTTTATTAATTTATTAATTTTTATATATTTTTGTTCATATGTTCATATATATATATATATATATATATATATATATATATATATATATATATATATATATATATATATATATATATATAAGTATTTACTTATTTGTTTGCTTAGATACTGTATTTGTGTGTTCACGTATGTATTGATAAAAAGATATCTTCAATTAGTGTGTACTGCTTTATTTCTTTATTTTTTGGTCGTCTGTTTGGATATATAGTTAGTTATAATGCTTATTTATTTAATAATGTCTTTATTTATATGATTAATTAGTTTTGTATTAATTTAATTATATACGTATTTGCATATTTTTTGAATTATTTATTATTTTGTAAATATCCTTCTATGATATGCTTATTATGCAAGCTTATAAATGCAATAAATGCTTTACTTAAACAGCTTTAAAAAACTGATTTTCTTTGTAAGAAATGCTCAAAACTTGCTATAAAATATGTTGGCGCCAGATCGTGCAGCAAAATTGCATAATCCGACAAGAAAATATTCTTTAAATGGCTCTTAAAAGCCGTTGTCGTCGTATTATGTACCTAGTCTGCTTATACTTAAAATTAAAAAAAGCCCCAAGATTGCTTATAAAAGCCATTGGCATCAAATGATGCAGCTACACTATTTATACTTAAAAGGAAGCACCCATAAACTGATTCTATGCTTAATAGCATATCGTTTCCGAACTAAAACCATTGACACCGAATCATGTAGCCAGAATGTTTAATTAACCTTGCCTGAAATCCCGCCTCCCCAAACTGCTCTTTATAAAAAGTAAATTGTGCCTCAGACTGCTTAAACTTAAAAAAAAGAAAAAAAAAAGAAAGTACCCTTAATGCTGACAAAAGCCGTTGTTGCCAGATCACTAAGCCACGCTTTTTAATTCTTAAAGAAAATGTTTTTCAAACTGCTCATAAAATCGCTGGCTCCGGATCATGCAGCTCGAGTACTTGAGTAGATACCCTTGAAATGCTTATAAAGGCCGTTGGCGCCAGATCGTGCAGCCAGAGTTGGCGTATTGGCTTTGCCTTACGCGAAGGCAGTTCGTTCACTGCCACGCCATGCGCTTTTGCAATTAATGTGACTACCGCCTCTTCTCTGGCTACAAACTTGGACATTTTAACTCTCCCATTTTCTTCTTTCCCGTTCCACAACCGGAAGCGACATTTATTGACGTATTTACGACCCTTGAATAGTGTGTGTGTGTGTTTTATTAGTGTGTACGTGTGGATGTGTGCGCGTGCGTATGTGTTTTTTAAAGTGCAATAATTCTTTATTGACAAGACTTCTGTTACTAATTTATTATTATTATTATTATTATTATTATTATTATTATTATTATTATTATTATTATTACCCCCACATTTAAGGGGGAAACAGCCAAGGTATATGTATGTATGTATTATTATTATTATTATTATTAATAGTAGTAGTAGTAGTAGTAGTAGTAGTAGTAGTAGTAGTAGTAGTAGTAGTAAGAAACCCAGCACTCGACCAAGATAGCTCATCTTTCCCGTTATTTCTATTGTAATTATCCATTCATTTGTATATATTCGTCTAATAGCTTTGTTATTTATTTGTTTTTAGTTCAGTTGCCCAGTTTATATATGTATTACTTTCTATTTTGGTATTGTTTTGTTAATTGTGTTGTTTTCTCCATGCAGAAATTTTGATAATATCCCGATATTTTGGAGACGAAACGTTAAGCACAAAATTGGATTAAAATTAAATGCATAAATGGCTCCTTTTCCTAACCCAATTTTCTGCTTCGATTTTCTGCCCATTCATCAGTTACAGCAGCTGTTATTATTATTATTATTATTATTATTATTATTATTTGTTATTATTGTTTTACATAAAATTGGCTAACTTTTCCCTTTCATAAACTCTCTCTCTCTCTCTCTCTCTCTCTCTCTCTCTCTCTCTCTCTCTCTCTCTCTCTCTCTCTCTCTCTCTCTCTCTCTCTCTCTCTCTCTCTCTCTCTCAAATTGCACACTGCAATTATATATATTAATGGTGTACTATAAAACCTGCTGAGTTGATGGAGGTGACTTCATGAGGGACGCCATTTCCCTCTCCTTACTCATAGTAGCTCTGGCGAATTGCACTCTGGAACTTCTGTGGTGGATACAGGAGCTGTAACCAGTGAGCTAAGGAGGGGTGATTTTTTCCCCCCATCAACTAGTGACAATTTGTGTTGATAGAGGGCGTATGATTGATATAGCATTTTGCTTTTTATTATTTATTGTTTCTTATTTTTGTCTTTGATAGTGCGGAATTTTATAACTTTTTATTTTTAAAGGTAGCGGTTTCTTTTGTGATATTTTGGAGACATATGGGTAGTTTATTTATTTATTTATATATTTATTTGCATACCTATTGGTTTTATGTATGCATGTCATGTTTATTTATATATTTAATTATCTATGTATGTTTTGCATATATATATATATATATATATATATATATATATATATATATATATATATATATATATATATATATATGTTATACACTATTATTTATGTTGTACGAAAGCATTAATTGATTAATAACGTAATTTATCGAAATTCATATATTTTTTTTTTCACATATTTATGTATTTATTTTATAATAGTTATTGATTTTATTATGCATCGTGAGGAAGCATTTATGAGTGAGACTATTTATTTATCGACCTATTACTTTTTATTTAATTGCATTCAGTAAGTCACACGTGACTGACACGTGATTCATTTGCATAGATAGTAGACTAAACACCGCAGAGGGAATGATTCTCAAATATATTTAATGTTTTTCAAAGTCCTTTTCTTACATCATCATCATATCACCACGTTTTGGTCTCAGTACGAGAATATATTTATTTATTTAAAAAAATATTTATTTATTTATTTATTTGTAATTTTATACATGACTCAGAATTATAAAAGTTTGTGAAATTAATACAATATTCCGGAAGTATTTTTGGTGCTCTTGTAATGTCTGTGAAATTCCAATATTGCTAAAGATAATATTTAATTCATAATTAGATGTTAAAATGTCCTCTGATTTTGTAATCTGAGCATGCTAAATATGCAATATGCTTAAAACATGCTAAGGCTGGATTTCTTAAACAGTGTAAACCTAGGATGCCATATTGTTAGTTAGCTAGACACACACAAATGGATTTCATAAATGCATGTGATGCGGTTCTGTGTATGGCTAGGATCCTGTACGGGATCCTTGGCCCGATTTCTTAAAGTGTACACTTAGGATACCATATTGTTAGTTCGCTAGACGCATCTGACGCGGTTCTGTGTATGGCTAGGATCCCGTACGGGATCCTAGCCATACACAGAACCGCGTCAGATGCGTTTATGAAATCCATTTGTGTGTCTAGCTATCTAACAATATGGTATCCTAGGTTTACGCTGTTTAAGAAATCGGGCCTTAGATTGCAACCAATTTTTCACTTATGATAGTAACAGTGTTGTCACTTAAGATAATTTCCTGAGGAGATGGAATGACTCCAAGCAAAAGGATGATAATGATAATAAGATAATGTGGAGAGTAGGGGAAGGAAGTTATTGTGTGGAAGTTTATTCCTTTTGTGTGTATGTGTATATATGTGTGTGTATGTGATATTTGAGTGTGGGAACACCGGAACCAAGTCGATGAACCACCTGCTGCTCCTTCGAATTCCCCCCCCCCCCCCAAGTATCACCGTCTGTTGCTTCTTTGCCGTTAAAATGGCCAGTATCGCGTCAAACATTGGTGTGGCCACCCTTGGGGATTTTTGCGCACAACCAGCTTCCTCCTTCTCTAAGAGACTTGGCTACATACATGAATGTTGTCATTCCATGAAAATCTTTTTGATTGGAGTGACTATAGCTCTGTGTTTCTCTCTTCGAAGTCTGTTATTTATAAAGATTTAGTATGAATAATTGTCATTCTGTGATTTGATTTATTTTTTTTCAAAATTGTTTTCTTATTTTTGAGTGAAGTGATTCTTGTGTTACTGTTTTCGAAGGTTTACACTGTGGAGACTCAGTACAAATAATTGTTATTCTGTGGATTTTTTTTTTTGAGTGGTGTGATTCTTGAATATTTGTTAAATTTTATTTTTGAGGGGACTCAGTGTGAATATTAAATGGTCATTCCTTGAAGATCTTGTCTTTGAGTGTGGTGATTCTTATATTTTTGTTTCCGAAGTATATTCTTAAAGCTACTCAACAGGAATAATTACCATTCGTGAACATTTTTGTACTGGAGAGGAGTGGTTCTAATGTTTTTGTTTTCGAAGAAATATAAACAATAAATTGTGTAATTAAGAGTTACATATATACTCTAATTTCGTGAGATTATTTTTTCTGATAAAATGTGTTATATTAACTTTTCAGAAGAAATTTAAAACGATAAGATGTCTGTAGAGGATAATTATAACTCTGCTAGAGTGAAATTGCTTTTAATTACCAAGAAATTATGCTGATGATAGGAGTGTGTCTACCATATCAAATGGTGTTTTTATTATGTTGAATTGGAAATACAAACTTCGCCTGGGGCGAATACGAAAACGAAATGTGGGTGACATGGGTGCCATGGTCTCAACGAGTTTTTTCCGAGGTCGTCCTCGACATAGAGTCACACCTCAGGAAAGACAGAGAACTCGAATGAGACAGCAGGTACTCATGGAAAAACATCGTGAACTCCAACGTTCTCCCCATCAGGCAAGAGCTCAACTCTTTCAGCAAAGACCCCAATCCAATGCCCCTCCTAGGAAAATAGGAGGGCGGGTGCTGAAACCAGCGCCAGCACCGCCACCTCCTGCTCATTTACAGTTACCCAATGGCAAGATGAAAAGTAATTCTATGAGGTTACATCTAGGTAATGATTGGAGGGATTTCCAGAACCAGGACTCGTGGTCACCCCTGCGACCTCACTCGACCCCTCGGCCATCTTGTCATATGCTTGAGGCGCGCCTAAGGGCTCAGCGTTATCTTCTCTGGCAGCATCACCACTCTCTTCAGAATTTAGCTTTTGCTTCTGATGAATCTGTCACCTATTCCACGGATTTCTCTCGCGTTTCACCTGTGAGGAGTGAGTTGCCCACGGACGACTATGGGTATGCTCGCCCGCGGCTTTTAGAAGATCACACGTTGAGACTTGGAGGTCAAACTATTGCAGTAGGTGGGAGTAAAGGACAGCCACGTGCTCAGCATCCACGTGCGCAATCTTGGCCAAGTGAAATAGATACTTCTTACATGCGCTTTAATACCCAGAAAGAATCTGTGTTTATCAGGACACCTCGAGATCGTCCTGAAAATACTTGGCCACGGTATCAGTATTCCCCAACTGATGCTGATACTCGCAGACCACGACTTAACCCACCTCATCATGCTAGCCAACCACACGCTTTACATCAGCTGGGACAAGAAATGCTTTTCGATCTCCCAGATGGAGAATTGTCTAAATGCTCAGGCCTTTCCAAAAAGTATTCAGTCCTGGGTACCTCGGATATGTTTTGGTGCACCAAAAACAAAAAAGAGCTCATTAAGAAATATCGCCGAGAGATTCAGAAAGCCGAAATTTTAGACCAGTCTTGCCCAGTTAGACTTGAGGAGGGAGAATCTTACTTGCAGACCCCGAAATTTGAAAATCCCAGACCAGATCCTTTGACTACTCACTTGAAAAAGACTGAAAAAGAGGAAAGACCACACAGACTAGACCGTAGTAGTACCACAACGTGTAATGAAAATTATTTCAGGAATAAGAAGTATTACAACGGAAACACGGCCTGCGATAGTAAGTCTGGCAATAGTTTGAGCAAACATTTCAGATTTCCTAATGTTTTCAGCAAAAGATCTTACTCTTTCGTGGTGGGTAAATGCTCCGAAGAGCAAGGACGTAAGAAAAATAGCAAGCATTTCATCAAGAAACCAGACCGTAGTATTAATACGAAGGTCGAGGATGCATCAGGTATTGATTGGGAGGAATACACGCCCAAGCACACATTGAATAAACGTGGCCCTCCAAGATCATTGAGTACTATCAATACCAACAGCGTAAATTGTCTAATCGAGCCCTCAGCTTACGATAAATCAGCGGTAAGCCATGAAGAAAATCAGGAAAACATTGAGAGAGATTCCTTAGAAGAGAATTCAGAAAATGAAGCTTCTTATGACTCCAGAGGCGTTGCAAGGAGAGAGACGAAGAGAAATGAGCTAGAAGGAAACGAAACCGACGAAGGCTTCGATACTTGTGACGATGGTGACAGTATTATGACCAGTTGTAGGTTGTCGCAGAAATCCTGTACCGAGGTTCTCTCACACGAAGTGAACAGTATGTCTTCTTCATCTGGTCTCTCACACGCCAGAAGTAAAAATGACGAACTCCAAGTTATGCCTGAGAGAAAGTTGATATCACCTTTGTTATCGAACCCTCCATCGCCTCTGCAAAGCAAAAATACATCGTGGGATTCACTTATACCTCTGAGTGAGCTACCTGCAGAAGGTCTGAACGGTTCGGTAGGTATGGCTTCCAACGACCTCCTACCCAAAGCAGATGATAAAAGTATGTTTGATTATCCTGTCATAACCATTAATCCTGGAACCATTTTCATTTCGGCACCACAGCCAGTGGCACCGATCTCATCCCATTTAGATATATCGGATTTATACGGCAGTACTGTTCTGAATCTAACCCCCCAGCTGGATTCGTCCGAGGATGACACTCCCATAGACACCGTTTCTTCCCATGGATCTCAAAAGAACTTGACGGAGGATTCGTATAGTGCCACAGAAGATACAATTAAAGATACGTACAGTGCCACCGAAGATAAAATTAGAGATACTCACAATGTCGGGAAAAAAGATACTGAGAACGAAGGTGATTTTTCCTTTGATGTCGTCGGCAGCCGAATTATTATGAATGCCAATTCTTCCGCGGTCTATGAGAATCTAAATAACATTGAGAATGTAAAAAAGAGTCCCATTAACATTTTAAAAAGTAAGAAATCCAAAATCCCAGTTAGAAAGGCAGAGACGAGTGCCACCAGAGCACGAGGAAACAAATCCAAGATTCCTGTTTGGAGACCAGATATAAGTTTATACGCAGACATACATAGTGAATCAGATATATTCACACGATATGACCATGCCATACCACATGACACGATGATAGATGATGTCATTCCCGAAAGTCATAATGATGATGCTCATTCATATCATTTGCGCGAACCCGAAACGTGCGAGTATGAAGATGATGATCCCATTTCAGCTGACTCATCATATAATGGTATGGGAAAATATCGTGCTGTAAACATCACATCCTCGGAGGGTTCGCACAGCGAAGAAAACATTACAAACAGCGGTCAGATTCCCGAAGAATCTCATTCATTTCATGCAGATGACCTTGCAACTTTGGACAGTTTATATCGTAAATCAACCTCCCTCGAGGCAGGTCAAAATGAGGTCAGCGGTGACGGGGAATACGAACTAACAAACCAGGTAACAACTCCCTCTCAGGATCATCAATTATTGGATCGAAATGATTACGTGGATAAGGATAGAGTTGGGAGTGCCACGAGTGCCTGTGAATCGTATGGTACTCCATCTGACACTGATGCAGATATGAGCGATGTTTCTATAGATATGTCAGATTTCGATTCCATCGAAGCATCTCTCATCGACGAAGAAGCTGTAGAAGAGAACAAAAACTTACAGTATGGAATTGACGACGTAGAAGATGTAAAAGAGAACAAAAACCTACAGTATGGAATTGACGACTTGAATTACGAACAAAACTCTCATCTCTGTTTAAATCCTCCAGATGCATTTTCTAACGAAGAGATTTCAGGAGAGACTCGTCCCTCTGAATCGAATGGCACTCAACATCATGAAGTGAAAAATATGGAGACACTGGAAACGCCGGACGAATTTTCATTAAT
The DNA here is from genome assembly GCA_037179515.1 of Halocaridina rubra. Lineage (NCBI taxonomy): Eukaryota > Metazoa > Arthropoda > Malacostraca > Decapoda > Atyidae > Halocaridina > Halocaridina rubra. The sequence goes on from JAXCGZ010019521.1 coordinate 16,149, forward strand.
GGCGAAAAGCAGCTTTGGTTCTAGCGATGGTTCACTCTCACCCACCTCAGACATCGATGTATGTGAAGGTTCTTCATTTCTCTCCAGGGGTTCTTTCGTTAGCACTGTCAATAACGAACTAGCCCAACTTTCTTCTCTCACTTTATCTGGAGATTTTGATGAGAATGCGCTAGAAGAGGAGTCGGCGGAGAAGTTGTCACTTCGAAGTGTGTTAAAGTATTCCTCTACTCCGTTTAAGAGCTCAAATGCAGTACCAAATAATACCTATCATAATGCTATGAACAATGTGTCTCAATGTCCCACGAGTAGTTCATCACATACTGCTCAAAGCTCATTGAGTGATCAGTCTAAATATATACAATATATAGAAGAGAGAAAGAGAAAAACTGTTGATAATATCACCCCTAAGACAGGTAATACAGTATCTACAGTTAATAGTCAGGCAGACGAATATTCCAAGTATATAGAATTTATAGAAGAGAGAAAGAAAAACAAAAAAGATAAGTTGGTTTTAGATCATTCATCTTCTATACCTGATAGACAGGTAAATGAGAGGTCAAAGTATATAGAATATTTAGAACAGAAAAAGAAAAATATCGGGGAAAATATACCACAAGTAAACAATAAGGTAATAGATGATGAACAAACATCAAAGTATGCAGAATATTTAGAAGAGAGTGAGAAAAAGTCAACAACCGAAAAACCCCCGGAAGGAAAATGCTTAGAAGGAAAAATGAAAGACTTAAACAAGGAACTCGTCCAAGAAAGAAAGGATAAGTCCACAGATAAACCCTTCGATGACATAGCTGCAAAGTCAGCAGAGAATTGCATAGAAGAAAAACAGAAAAACTCTATTGAGAAACGGTTGAAAGAAAGAACGAAAAAACCATCAGATAAACTTGTAGAAGAGAAAAAGCAACACTTTGTAAGAGAGGAAATTTTCGACAATAGAAAGAAAAACTGGACAAAGAACTTAATAGGAGAAAACCCCCTGGCAGAGGGAGTCTTAGAATATCAACCTAAGAATAAAGACTCTACAATGCATCGCTTAGAAGGAGAGATTCCCCAGGCCCAGACATTATTAGAAAACAGAGAGATAAACTCAACAAGAAACCTTTTATTAGAAGAGAAAATCACGAAAATAATCACCCCCCAGCTTAATGGAAAGACAATAGAGAAACCGTCACTTCAGAAGACGAACACCACGCAAGAAAGAGTCAGAAATTCTTTACTCAATTCCACAAATAAACTCCCCATCAACGCGCCGTCTAAATCAGCTGGAAAAATTCGTGACGTGATAAGATTTTGGAACGACCGTCTGGAAGCCATCGCTAATTCTCAGGGTAGCGAAA
>JAXCGZ010019521.1:22500-45000 GCA_037179515.1 Halocaridina rubra
TATTTATATAACGAAGCCGAGAGACCAAGGAACAGCTGATGATGGCCCCCGGCGCATGACGTGGATGTATGTGTGCATGTGTGTGTATTTGTGTAAGGGGAGGTGAAGTAGGTAGTGTTAAAGCTTGTGGGGGAGGTATTTAGTATTAGAATGTAGTGTTTTATATCTATATGTATTTAGTCATTCATTTATGTATATTTTTGTAGTTACAGAGTTGCAGGACTTCCATATAAGCTCAGTCACAAAGCTGTAATCGTAGCAGTTTGCTGCACGAATGTCTTACCATTTCCATTAGTGTACTCATCATACCTGCTGAGTGAACTGGGGCCTGGAGACGACAAACACCACTGCTATCTCCTCTGCATGCTTGAAATTTGACTTCTAGGGAAGGTACGGATCCTTGTCAAGACTGGCGTGCGCGTTCAACGTTAGTTCCAGTTTTTGCTAGTTGTTGATACATTAATTCAATTTGGTTCCTATTTTATCATCCTCTTCTCACAGCAACTTTTCGTGTGTGTGTGTGTGTGTTTTTTTTTTTTTAACACACACAAGAACGAGCCAAGAATAATAACATAAAACCGCCCTCATCGTGCCTGGGCACGAAGAATATATAGAGTGAAAAGAAAGAGATGGGGAGTGCTGTGACTTGTCAGATGTGAAGGAATAATAAGAGATGTGTAATGAATATTCAAGAATATTCAAATGTTGATGTAGGCATAGCTTTTCTTATGTTCATATGGGGTCATTGTTTCTCATTAGCCTCTTAGAGACCAACGATGTTATGTCTCAAAACTTTACAGCAGAATTCCCTACGTGACATGAACCATCTCCATTTATCCGGGCTTGGGACCGGCATCGAGTTGAGTTTTTTGCTCTCCCAGTAGCTGAATTTTAGCTCACTTTTTATATAATCTACCATGGTGTTATTAAGGGATATTAGTAATGGTTGTGTGAGCAAAGAGGAGGAATGCAATTGTGGCTCAAGATGAAGCATTCCTCCCAGCCCTGCCCTCCTTACCATCTCAAGACCCCACCCTACCATCCATCGCTTCATCCCTTGCCTTACCCCACCATCCATCCGCCTCGTCCCATCCACCTCCTACCCTCTGTTTTGTTAAAACAGCCGGCGAAGGGCGGATGGGTGGCAGTGAAACACCAACACAACGGAAAATCAACGGAAGAAGAACGACCGAGAGAGAGAGAGAGAGAGAGAGAGAGAGAGAGAGAGAGAGAGAGAGAGAGAGAGAGAGAGAGAGAGAGAGAGAGAGTTAAAATCTACCCCAACTCGTAACACTAAAACAAATATGCATATATAAAAGTTCGTTGGATTATCCTGACGTACCTTAGAGAGAAACTTCTTATAACATTCAAAATTCTCTCTCTCTCTCTCTCTCTCTCTCTCTCTCTCTCTCTCTCGCTCATTTGTACTATGGATATTTATTTACATGTATTGTTTAGCTCACCAAGGTGGCTCGTATGGTTTTTCTTCTCCAGAAACATTTTAGGATGAAAAGAAGTTTAGTGATTCCCCCTGTGATAACACATCATTGCAGTATCTTTTAATATGCCATTAGGGGTGTAGGGTCAGTTGTTTAATAGTATCATCATAAGCTCTTAATTTCAAGAAGAGGAATAATGTCCGTCTCCTAGCTTTCGTGTTAGAAATGATTATAATTATGTCACCATCTTCATGTAAACCTTAATTATTCTTTTTATTCTTTAATATTTTCTACTGTAGTCGCCGTGGCTCAAGCGGTAGCGTCCGCGACTCTGAGGCTTCAGGTCGAGGTTCGCGCCCATTCACGGTCTGAGGTTAGCAAGGACATGTACTCAGGGTAACTATTACATCTGCCAAAACAAGTCCTTCGCAAGAAGGCAGCCGTCCTAGCCCTTGGTAGAAAAGGGAGTCCGTGACGTAAAACAGGAACATTTCTTGCAAGTTCCCCTGTCTTAGCTTTATCGGATCTGTGTATCTCTCTGCAAAAACATATACAAACTTCTCCCTTACTCAATGCACAATTTTTTTATGCACATCTTTGAAAATAAGGTTTGAACATACGCAGTATATTACATATCCATAAAGTAATGCTTTTATGATAAAAAAATTTCTTTTTATGTATTTTTTTTTCAAGCTGTGATTACTTAAAGTAATTTATAAGCTTCATATAAAATAGTTTTGATATTCTTGTAGGGCCTTTCCCTTTTGTATTTTAATTCTTCTGGCGCCAGAGGGAATGCCTGGGACCTAGATTAAGTTACATATATACATATGCCTCATTCCCCCTTGTAAGGGGGGTGACCAAGCCAAGAAACACATATTTACCACGATTCACACATACCTCAACCACTTCTCTCATCTCCTTGGGGATAAAGGGTTGCCACATCTCCCCCCCCCTTCCAAAATGCCAGATCTAGATGACATAAATCGGTGAAAGATCCTCTTAAGCCTTCCCTAATTGGTCATTGCCAGGTCACTCTCTTTCTTCCTTCTCTTCGCACTCCAGTCGTTTTCCATTTTTATACATCTTCAATCTTTCTTTCCCTCTCAAAAAAAAAAAAAAATCTTACTATTTGAAGGTCCAAAGTCTCATGGACTTCGGAAGAGTCTACACTTGTGTGACATCTACCAATGCTATATCGACCTTATGTGACCAAACTGACCTTCAATAGTAATTATACCAGTGACTACCTCAGATCCTCTCATGAATCTTCAGTCCTCTGGAATCTCGTACACTTATGAACCTCATCCTACCAGTTCATGCCAAAAGTTTCCTTAATGGTTTTCGTTTTTTGACATCACATACTCTTTCTCCATGAACCCTGTCTATTCAAGTCAAAGCCGACAATCCTCATTATAATCTTATTCTCTGAAGCAAGTAATTTCTCTTACGTTGTCACCTCTATCCATACTTATGTACGACTTTGTAAATTAGATCAAGCTACATTTTAATAAACTGATTTTTCGTTGCATAGAAATATATAGTAATAACTTTGTAGTCTCCGTGGCTAATGGTAGCGTCCGCGACTCTGTGTCGGCAGGTCGAGGGTTCGCGCCCCGTCACGGACTGAGGTTAGTAAGGACATACACTCAGGGTAACGATTACATCTGCCAAAACAAGTCCTTCGTAAGAAGGCAACCGTCCTAGCCCTTAGTACAAAAGGGAGTTCGTGACGTAAAACCGAATCATATTCAAAAGTTAAAGCACTATTATCTGTTCTTGTTGTACAGTACCCAAGAATTTCGTCTTAACTAACACATTGTACAAGTGTACAAGGAATGGCATATGCATAAAATTCATGTTTATAATAAATATTTTTTAAACACTTTTACAAGCTCAACTTTTCTAGCATATTCACGTAGTGTGAAACTAGTATAATCCTCACATTTTTTTCACAACTAACTGGATGTCAAGTACATACATATTCTAGATCAACTAACTTCCTGTCTTCCCAGCAGTAACATGTTATTTAAATATTTTTTTTCTTTACGTGAAGTGACTAAGACCTGATTTCTTAAACAGTGTAAACCTAGGTTACCATATTGTTAGTTAGCTAGACAAACACAAATGGATTTCACAAACGCATCTGACGCGGTTCTGTGTATGACTAGGATCCCGTACGGGATCCTAGCCATACACAACCGCGTCAGATGCGTTTATGAAATCCATTAATGTGTGTCTAGCTAACTAACAATATGGTATCCTAGGTTTACACTGTTTAAGAAATCGAGCCTAAGAGAATAACAAAGGTGGTAAGAATAACTTTAAAGAATTACTCAGTACGACGTCACCCATAATTTCATGAAAAATTCCATCATGCAGTGTACAGAGCTTCATTGCCGGAAACAGAATGAGTAGGTACCGTACCGCATGTGGTAGTAAACTCTGTGTACTTAACAGGCTCAGTGAGTACGTTGTTAGTCAAGTACGGTTTCCTTTCTGTGTATGTATGTGTGTGTGTGTGTGTGTGTGTGTGTGTGTGTGTGTGTGTGTGTGTGTGTGTGTGTGTGTGTGTGCATGTATGTTCTAAATACCAGACAGCAAAAGTTCTGTTTAAGTGGCAATATTTAAATTCCTCACCGAGATAACTTTTAAAGTGCAAAGATTGCATTGCCCTCGTCTTCCACAAAGAGTTTGTTGTTGTCTCTTCTGCATGCTATTGATGAATACCTCCTCCTCCTCCTCCGGAGGAGGAGGAGGACTAGTCAAAAATTAACCGTTGCAATCTAAGCGGTGAATGGACTGAATCAAATCATATTAATTTATCTACTACATGAAGTAAATCTTCCAGTTGTAGAGAAAGCTGAATTATGCCTACCTAACTGTAACTAGATAATCTAGAATAGGCCTTGAACTCGACGTTCATGCTTTATAAAGATTGCATTAAAAATAACCCGGAAGGCTTGTATTGTGCTTAATGCAGTTTGCATTTTGAAAAAAAGTAACTCATTTCGTATAGCGAAGATGATTAACGAGAGTCCTGGGACTGGCACTCTGTGTACCCTTATTAAAGCCTTAGTTATTAGACAGTGCCACCGTTGAACCCTTCATGCATATAATGATGTACTCATTAAGCTTGCTAGGTTAACAGGAGCTTTCAATTGTAGAACACACATTTGCGTATTAATAGTGTCGCGTTTGCTCACTCAGCCTGTTGAGGCGACAGGAGTTCCTTAATAGGAGACCGAGGTTGAGATGGTTGGGAATTGTAAGGAATGTATAGTGGTTTCCATCAAGTGATAGTAACTTCCATCGACTCGGCATGTTCATAGAGTACGTCATTAGATGTGTGGTCAATGGTGGAAGAGTACAGACACGAGTTTGGTCGTGAATACAGACAAAAATATTCCCTTTCTGGTCATACAGAATAATAATAATAATAATGATGATAATAATAATAATAATAATAATAATAAATGAAAAGAAATAGCATATTCACCCCCTTCCTTAACTTGAGAATAAAACAATTGATTCAGTATGAATAAGTGACACAAATGAATCGACTTCTCTAGAGTATGTGCCTAAACTGTGAGGGAAGTTGCCAGGTGATGAAGCGGTGGGGGGGAACCAGCTGCGGCTGTCGGGCCTCATTGTGGAATATCCTTGCCCGCCTACCTTGTGGTTGACCCAAGGAGGGGGGAGACGTGGCAACCCTTAATCCCCATGGAGCTGAGAGGAGTGGTTGAGGTATGTGTGGATCGTGGTGAGTGCGTGTTTCTTGGCTCGGCCACTCCCCTTACAAGGGGGAATATATATATATATATATATATATATATATATATATATATATATATATATATATATATATATATATATATATATATATATATATATATTGCGCCCTCGCTATATAGCATAAAATTTAGTATCAAGAATTGTGAAACGTACAGAGTTATACAAACAAACTTACGATGTTCATATTGTTACACTATATAGCGACTAAAGGTTATATTTGAGGTTGATACTGATGAAAGTTGTACAGTCTCTCCGCATGTAAATTTTGAGTAATGAAATGTTTTTTTAGAATTCCCATTTCCGGTAATTACGTCATTTAATGATAAGCTACGATAAAGTGTCTTCGAGTTATTTCTGTTTTTTCTTTAAATTGGCCATAATTTTATATATATATATATATATATATATATATATATATATATATATATATATATATATATATATATATATATATATATATATATATATATATATACACCGGTATATATAATAATAATTATTATTATTATTACTTATTATTGTTATTATTATTATTATTATTATTATTATTATTATTATTATTATTATTATTATTATACTATCCCGCTCTTTAATAGTTCCATTTTTTAACCTCCCTCTGTTGGGATTCGAACATGGGACCTGTGGAATTGGAGTCATGGTATAGAGCACTGAACCATAAGGTCATGAGGCAGTAGAAGATGAATTCATTCTGTTTTATGTCCTACGTTGCTTAGCGCACTTAGCTGTTAACTCTTGTTCTACATGTCCTAGAGTCGAATTCCGACAGTAAAAAGTAAAAAACCTTGAAATAATAATAATAATAATAATAATAATAATTATTATTATTATTATTATTATTATTATTATTATTATTATTATTATTATTATTTTCCTTCGTGAAATTTGAAATTTATCTTTAAAAATCTTTATCTATCTATCTGTCTTTCAATCTATGTATTCTTCTATCTATCTGATCATATCACTCAATCTACCTCTATATTCGTCTATTATTTCATTCACTTGCATTGCTATCCTGTTGTTTTGGTCTTGCCCCGCCTCTTGACAGGATCTGATTTCTTTTATTATCCATTTCCTTCTTGGTTTTCCTTCTTTGATACCCTACCGCCATCCTGTATTTGTTCAGGCAGATAAACAATAAAATTTCTAATATAAAAGAATAGGTGGGGTCTGTGGCCACTGTAACACTAACACTCCAGTTGCAGGGCTCATATACTATAAATCTCCTGATTATGATGCTCTTTGGCTGAAGATCTCTCTTTCTCCTATACCAATATATTTCTTTAATTTTGCTTCTGCTCTCCTAACCGCACTTACTTTGTGCCCTTCTTTGAATATCTGTCCTCTTGCCATAGGTCCTTGCTATCTTCTCACCCACATGCTGAACTTCTCTATATTGGAGACTTCAATGTACACCACAGTGAACTGCTTCATTTTTCCCACAGTGATGTTGAAAGAAGTGAGGCTGTTGGTTTTTCTTTTACTCACGACCTGGAGCAGATTATCAAATATCCTACTCATTTTCCCTATTCTGACGACCATGCAGCTAACACCTGACCTATGCTTGAATATTAATCCTTCAAAGTATTCATATTCTGCATTTTCCTCTCTTGGCAACTCTGACCACTCTTTACTCTCAGTCTCTTCCATTTTCACTGCTCCTCCTTCAATTCTTCCCACTCAGTTTCGCTTTAGCACTTCGAGCGTACCCGATGTGAGGATTTGTGTAATTTTCACATTGACTTCCCATGGCATTACTATTGCTTTGGACCCCGCAACTCTTTTCAGGTAGCCCTACAAGTTGCCGAGATCATAACCTCGAGAATATAGGTATTCATCCCCTCCTCTATGAAAACTTTTCTCCCTCTAATCCTTGGGTTGACCGTGCCTGCTTCATAGCTATTCGGGCCAGAGATTGGGCATACCAGTCGTACCAAACCTTTCTTTCTAATTTAACTCGCTCTGCTTTTATTACACCTAATAATCGCTTCTTTGCTCAGTTTCGAAGGCCTACAGTATCCTTTACAAGAAGGAAAGTTGATGAACTTAACTCCTCTTCCAGTGAAAAATGTTTGCGGTCCTTAGCCAAATATCTCATCAAAAACATCTGTAACTCAAGCTTTCCCCCTCTTTTTCATCCTGGTGATTTTATATCTTGCTCTTCCACTAACATAGCCTCATTCTTTGTCAATGAAATATGAATTAGTTTTCAGAGACTTTGTCAAATTATTTTGTCTTTTAATTGTTGTATTTATATTCAATTATGTGTAAGTGCTTCATGTAATATGATGATATGCCTTATAGAAGTATGTTTAAGTATTGCAGTGCAAGGAAGTAAAAAAAAATTGTAGTTGACCTAATCTTTTTCAGCATTATTGAACAACATCTTGCAGTTGTTAGATGTGCAGTACTGTGTAGTCATTTGCTAGGTATACAGCACTGTTTTCATTACTTAGAGGCTTAGTACCGTAGTCATTAGTTAACTAAGCAGTACTGTAGTCATTATTTAGATGTACAGTACTGTAGTCATTAGTTAGAGGTACGAGTACAGTATTCTGGTTATCAGTTAGATGTACAGTTTTTTAATCATTAGTTAGATGCCGTACTGTTGTAGTTAGTTCATATGCACTATGAAACTACAACTCAAATAAGTCTTTAAATATTTCTTCATTATATTACTCAAACACCATTTAATTTTTAAAAGAATGTAGAGAGAACGAATAATCTCCAGTAAAATTCTTGTGATACAAAAGCTGGGTAAGAGCTCAGAATTTGATAAGACTTCCTGACTTTGAATGTTCTAGTATGTTATTGATAACGATAAAAAGAATGATATGCTCATGAGTCTAATTCATGTAGATAGGCCAGTGTTCTTTATTTCTTGTGGAACATCGGCATATCTCCTATGTTCTTTGTATTATGGGCATATCTTTGTGTGTGTGTGTGTTTTTTTTTGTATTATGGGCGTTTCTATTGTGTTCTCTGTAATATGGTTATTTCTCTTGTGTTCTTTGTAACATTGGTATTTCTATTGTGTTCTTTGTATCATGATGTCTTTCCCGTGTCTTTATTGTAAGATGGTAAATAATCTTTTGTTCTTCATAACATGGATTTTTCTCTTTTCTTTGTAACATAACTTTTCTTGCTCTTGTGGTGTTTGTAATATGGTTATATCTATTGTATTTTTCGTAACATGGACATTTCTCTTGCTTTATTTGTAACATGAGTTGCCTTTCTCTTGTGTTCTTTGTAACATGACTTGCCTTTCTATTATATATTTTATAATATGGCCATTTTTCTTGTGTTCTTCGTTCAATGGAGATTTGTCTTGTGTTCTTTATAAAATATATGTTTTCTTGTGATAATTATGACATAGGCATATTTGCTTTTTTTGTAATTCGGCATTTCTGTTGTGTTCTTAGTAATACGGAGATGTCTTTTTTGTTCTTATTGACACTAATTTTTGTATTCTTAGTAACATGAGCATGCCATATTTGTTTTTAGTAACACGTACATTGCTTTTTTTTTCTTAGTTACATGGGCATGCATTTCAGTTGTGTTTTTAGTGACATGAGCATGTCATCCATGTTTCTAGTAACATGAGTATGTCATATTTGTTTTTAGTAAATCGTACATTGCTTTTTTTGTTCTTAGATACATGGACATGGATTTCTGTTGTGTTTTTAGTTACATGAGCATGTCATACATGTTTCTAGTAACATAAGCATGCATATGTTCTTAAAAAAATATGTTGTGTTCTTAGTATTTTTGATGTGTCTGGTGTATGTTGAAAGTAGACCATGTGTGTTGTGATACTACAGCTCAAGGTTTTTTGAACTTAAATAGGTCTGTCCAGGACAGTTCGATGTTGTCTTCCTTCAGTTACGGTTCTTTTTCTATGCCTACAGCTACACTGAATATTCTTGGATATTCATTACACATCTCTTATTATCCCTTCACATCTGACAAGTCATTACACACGCCATCTCTGTTTCTCTTTACTTTATGTATTCTTCGTGCCCAGGCCCGATGAGGGCTGTTTTATTTTATATTTATTTTGGCCCGTCCTGGTATCACAATCATAAATATATATATATATATATATATATATATATATATATATATATATATATATATATATATATATATATATATATATTGTCTTCTTAGTAACATAGACGTGTATTTTGTTCTTAGCAACGTGGTCGTGTCTTTTGTGTTCACATCTTGAATGGTTCAAGTTGGTTGTGTTTTGTCAGTGGGTGCTCTTGTCAGGCATTCTCTGGTTATACCTATTGTCTTGGATGCATTCGAGTGATTTCCTTATGCCGAAGATAATGATCCCGATAGTATGAGGTTCAACTTCTCTCATGCTTAAAAAAAGAGCGAAAATATTTATATGTTTAATTTCTTCTCTCTTGAAGATGGGTGGGCTTTGTCCAAGTGAGGATTTGTGTTTTCTCTGCCTCCCATATTCATTCTTACTCTGCGTTTTCTTTCCTTACTGGAGATGAGAGGTATCTATCATGATCATTTTCTTCTTTTCTATTCTATCTATATACAAGACCCATATTCCCCCTTATAATGAGGGTGGCTGAGTCAAGGCTAAACAGTTTGACTCTTTTTAGGAGGAAAATACGGAGGAGGAGATCCTTTGTCCCCTCGATCCACCCCATTTACTCGATTTACTCTGCATTCGCTTCTCTCTTGCATTGGGGATGGGTGGGTTTTATCCAAGTCAGGAATGGGTCCTCTATCTCCCATTGTTCATTCTCTATCTCTATTACTCTGCAATTTCTTCTTTCCTTCTCCTGGGGCGGGGGATAAAATACCGCCACCGTGTTCCCCTTGCGTGTCGTAAAAGTCGACAAAATGGGGCGGAGCGAGGGGATTAATATTCCTTACTCCTCTCGTATTTTCTCCCAGCAGTAGTAGACAAAGTTTCACCTTGACTCGGCCCGGCCACCTTATTTATATGGGTGATTATGGCTGTTGTATTTACTAAAAAATACGTAATACTTCACTCAGGGTAACGATTACATATGCCAAAACACGTCCTTCGTAATAAGGCAACCGTCCTAGCCCTTGGTTGAAAAGGGAGTCCGTGACGTAAAACAGGGACGGAACAAACTTTATTCATTTAATTGTTTTCAAGACAAGTTTATCATATAAATAAACTTAAGGGACTTCTTAAGCCGCTTTCACACCAAAGTGGCACGTGGCACGCCACTTGAATACGAACATCCGGACATATATGAAACCTCTCACACTGAAGTGGCACATGGGACGTGTCACGCCACTACTGTGTGAAAGGTTTCATATAATTTTGGATGTTCGTTCTCAACTGGTATGCCACGTGCGACGTGCCACTTTGGTGTGAAAGCGGCCTTATATTTACGAGTAATTGAAGCACTGATAAAATGTGTCAGTGATAAATGGTTCTTCACCTACTCTCAAAATTACAGTAAATGATCTCTTTGACATTTGCTTCGCTTTCTCAGTAATTACTGTACTGTAACAAAGTAATTTCGTACCCACCTATCTCTGTCACTGTAATTATCATTGCTAGGTGTAATTATCATATAATAACAATTACAACACGTTTTTCCACTTGGCGTATTTAATGACATTATTAAAAAGAATTCATAATACTTCTGGAATTATGTGTCGTTTCGTTTTGTATGTTTGTAAAATATTCTTATTGTCTATTGTGAAGACCTGTTAAGGAGTGTACATTTTATTAATTTATATATATATATATATATATATATATATATATATATATATATATATATATATATATATATATATATATATATATATATATATATATATATATATTTATTTATTTATTGGTATTTTTTTGATCATCGATACTTGCTTTTCTCGTATGACAGTTTCTTAATAAATCCTTTTTCTTTAAGAAGTAGTAGTAATATTTTGCCTAATATTTGTCCCTGTTTTTCTGTTCTCATAAATTACATTCCCCAAAGTCATTTTTTTTTTATTCAGATAACTGTACATGGGAACATGTGCACATGGGCACTCCCAGTGATATTGCAGTTGATAAACATTACAATCTAGTTGGTTATGTCCAAATAAAATATTAATAGAATTTGCGATTAATTATAATATCATAGCACGTAATTAATAATAAAATATAGTGTAATAATTGATTGATGGCAGAAGAGCACTCTGCGATTATTTATTAAGAGTTGTATATACTCTAATGACCATATGCAGAACAAAGAATTCATTTTGTTACTATTAACTAATTTTTTTTTTTTATGAAAACGGAGGAACTTATGTGCATGAAAATAATTTTTAATCGGCACTTTTTTTTTTTTTTTTTAGTTTCGCAGAGAATTTGCATATAGTTTGATACTGCGGATTTCTTATGTGTGTTTGCAGATGGATGCGAGAGTTGATTGGAGAAATGCTAGAGGGAGACCTTGGTTTGGGTGGATGGATGGAGTAAGGAGAGCCCTGAATGATAGGAGGATGGATGTGAGGGAAGCAAGTGAGCATGCTAGGATTAGGAATGAGTGGCGAGACTAGCATCACGTAAGGAGATTATCCTCATATGCATTTTTGTATGGTTTATGAGCCTTTTATCTCCCAAGGAACTGTGAAGAGAGGGTGATGGGATGAATTGGCTTCTGGTGAATTTGTGTGCTTGGACTCGGCCATCCTTATAAATAGTTTAGTGTGTTATTAACCTTTTATTCCAAGGAGTTAAGAGTGGGTTTGATTTGTGTAGTTGCCTTCTTGTGAATTTATGTGCTTTGATTCGGCCATCCTTCTTATAAGGGGGTTTATAGAAATGACGTTTTTTGTTAAAGAAAAATTCTGCGTTGCTGTTTTCGTTTTATTTCTAACTTAACATTGAACATCTCTGTATGAAGGTATCTGGAAGCCCCTTTTCTTTAGAGTAATTAACCTTAACCGAGCATGTATTTTATTATTTAATTAATTAATTTTTTTATTTATTGAATTATTTATCATATCTTGAAGTTCCCGGAAGGTCTATGTTTTCGCTAAAGAAGAGGCATAAAAACGAAATAATTTTTGTATATGGAGAGATGTGTCGGAGAGTCTGGAATAAAAGGAGAACTGTCATAGAGACGAACACTTGTATATACGTCCATGTAAAGATGCTTTGTTGTTTGCCATTTTATATGTCAATATAGATACCCATTCGTGTTGGGGTAGGCACAGACAGGTAGGAGCTGGGGAGTTAAGAAAGGATCCCCTTCCTAACGCCCCGTGTCGGACTTTAAAATTCTACAGATGGAAAGCTTTTCTTTATGATTGTGACACCAGGACGGGCCAAAATAAATAAATAAACAAATCTGCCCTCATCGGGTTTGGGCACGAAGAAAACTTAAAGAGAAACAGAAATGGAGTGTTGTGACTTGTCAGATGTGAAAGGTTAGTAAGAGATGTGTAACGAATATCCAAGAATATTCGGTGTTGATGTAGACAGAGAAAAAGAACCGTAACTGAAGGAAGACTTAACATCGAACTGTCCTAGTCAGTTGTGTTTAAATCCAAAAGGCACTTCAGCTGTAGTATCCCAACGGGCGGCTGGTGCCATGGGCCAGTCTGCTATATGGTAAGTACCGAATACGAAAAAAGTTTTCAGTCTCAAACACACTTCATTCGATTTATAGAGACACTAGGGGGGGGTGGCTGTGCAAAGCCAAAATCATGACTCTTTGTGTGAGCAAAATACATAGGAAAGGATTGCCAGTCGCTTCGATCCGCCTCATTTAGTCTACTTTTACGACACGCAGGGGAGCACGAAGGATGAGACGGTAGTACTCTACTATGCTGAATAATAATTAGGCATTTATCTTTCTGGCATGGTATAAAGCTGTCACTGAGACCCAACTGTAGAGCCGGGACAGCTGGATGCAGTTTCCAGATGGTTCTCTATTCTCTGAATGATTTCTTATCATTTTATCTTTCAGATGGTGCAAAACCGACTTTCGAGAATCGGGTCAGCCGGAAAAGCCACCAGATGGATCTCTATATTAGTTATCTCCTATTATTTTATCTTTCAGATGGTACAAAGCCGACTTTGAGACCCCACTGTAGACCGGGACAGCCGGACGAAACCACCAAAATTTTCTCTTATTTATGTCATATCATTTTATCTCCCAGATGGTTCAAAGCCGACTTGGAGACCCCGCTTGAGAACCGGTACAGCCGAACGAAACCACCAAACTTTTCTCTTATTTATGCCATTTCATTTTATCTCCCAGATGGTTCAAAGCCGACTTGGAGACCCCTCTTGAGAACCGGTACAGCCGAACGAAACCACCAAACTTTTCTCTTATTTATGCCATTTCATTTTATCTCCCAGATGGTTCAAAGCCGACTTGGAGACCCCTCTTGAGAACCGGTACAGCCGAACGAAACCACCAAACTTTTCTCTTATTTATGCCATTTCATTTTATCTCCCAGATGGTTCAAAGCCGACTTGGAGACCCCTCTTGAGAACCGGTACAGCCGAACGAAACCACCAAACTTTTCTCTTATTTATGCCATTTCATTTTATCTCCCAGATGGTTCAAAGCCGACTTGGAGACCCCTCTTGAAAACCGGGACAGCTGGGTGAAGCCACCAGATGGTCAAGTTTTAATTATCTCTTTATCTTTTTATCTTTCAGTTGGTACAAAGCCGACTCTGAGACCCCTTTGGAAAACAGAGACAGCCGGATGCAGCTACCAGACGGCTCTCTCTTCTTTTATCGTGTGAGAGCTAGAGACTCGGGCTTTTACTTCTGTATCGCCCACAGCCTCGTCGGTAGCGCCACGTCCAGGAGGGCTTCATTGCAGCTGGCATGTGAGTACTTGAATACAGAGTTATTGTTCCTTGTTGAATGTTATCTGCGAAGTTTTGCGCGGCGCTTATCCCTAGTAAAGAAGTGTGTTTTTGATTCTGTTTGTGAATTCTCTCTCTCTCTCTCTCTCTCTCTCTCTCTCTCTCTCTCTCTCTCTCTCTCTCTCTCTCTCTCTCTCTCTCTCTCTCTCTCTCTCTCTCTCTCTCATTTTTAAGACGTAAAGTCATGGTTTATAGGCTATGAAAGTTTTATGTTATAAATATTGATAACGTTAATTTTTTTCCCAAGCAATTCTTAGCTTAAATGTATGTTAAGTTTATATTCAAAATATTTTTGCCAATTATTCTTCATATAAAGGTATGCTTTATAAAGCAATGCATGTTTATATTAAAATTATTCAGAACTTAACAGCCCGTTTCTGTAGACGCACTTTCATTTTTTAAGTATTTTATGACGTATTTATGTGTGTATGTATGTATGTATACGGGTATGTATGTATTTTCCTTATTCAGAACTGTAGGACAAATGCACCTGTAGCTTAGAGATCACAAGTTTCTCATCTCATTTACACAGTGTATTCATTGTGTCTGCTGAGTTTGACGTAGCAATAAAAGTGACAATTTTTTCTTTATTGGAAAACTTTCAACAACTTTTGATGTCATAGCTTCATCCCTTATACATTGCGTATTTGAGAGAGAGAGAGAGAGAGAGAGGAGAGAGGAGAGGAGGAGAGAGAGAGAGAGAGAGAGTTGTTTCCACAATCGAAAACTTCAACAATATGTGAAGTCATGCATTTCATATTTGAGAGAGAGAGAGAGAGAGAGAGAGAGAGAGAGAGAGAGAGAGAGAGAGAGATTTTCTCTAAAATCAAAAACCTTTTTAACAATCTGTGACGTTACCTTGCCAAAGAACGGAAGGTATCAGCAACTCCAAGAGTGACACCTTTGAGCGGGATTCCCACAGCTGTTACCTCTGATTTATAGATATCAATAATCTCTGTCCGTTTTCCTTTCCTCTCCTCAAAAGATCTCCCCCTAAAAAAATCAGTTATCGAATATTTTTTTTTCTTTTCTTATTTTATCAGTCTCATTTGCTATGGCTGGATATTTTTTTTTAATGTTCATTCATTTTAATTTTTATATATTTTTTCTTATTTTTTGAGCAAAATAAGAAGGGGGCCTGAATATCTTCTCCGTGTTCCCCTGCGTGTCGTAAAAGTTGAGTAAATGAGGTGGAGTCAGGGATTTAGAATCCTTTCCTTTGTAGTTTCTCCAATAGAGTCAAGTTTTTTGTTTTGACTCAGCCACCCCCCTTATAAGGGGGTTTATGTTTTATGTATATGGATTGGAAGATTTTTTTTATTATATCTTTCAACTTTCTATGGAGAAAGAAAGTTTCGCTATCACTTTTTTTTTTTTTAACCAAAGAAAAATAAGCTTATAATAAATTTTGATTAGTACAAGGAAACTGATTAAATGCATATTACCAAGGTTAATGTAAGTATGATTATTCATGTGTGTGTGTTTTTATATAGCTTTCTGCAATACCTGCTTTATTGCGTCTGATTATGGTACGAACTTTGGTGTATTTTGTTTTTTCATTCTTTGACTTTGGTACTTGTCATTTTTTTTTATCTCAGTATTATTATGAGTGATTAATTTATATGTGATGTATATTACATTAGTTGTGTCGACATGTCGAATCTTTCGTAGA
This sequence comes from Halocaridina rubra, assembly GCA_037179515.1. NCBI lineage: Eukaryota > Metazoa > Arthropoda > Malacostraca > Decapoda > Atyidae > Halocaridina > Halocaridina rubra. Next base: position 38,314 of record JAXCGZ010019521.1, read on the forward strand.
TTTATATATAGAAAAACGTGTCTTGTAAAGGAGGGTAACCCCAGTATGCTTTAGGTTTTTTTTTCTGTTTGCAAGGCAAGTCACCCAACCCAACAAAACTAACTTAACCTAACTTACCAATTTACGAGGTTCTTTTTATCTTACATGGGGTTTTGGGGGTTACTCAACCTTACAAGATCAAGAAAAACTAACATGAAAACCTTTTTAGCAATTAGGACCTTATACTTTTCACAGGGCAGCTTAGAACTCTGTATCTTTGATATACAATTGCTTTCTTAGATAATTAAGAAGAAAAGGGTAATTCTGCGCTCCTTAAGCCATCTCCACACGCTCTGGCATCGGCAATAAAACTTTCTGAGATTCCTTTTATGAAAGCAGCAGCATTCTTGAAACGATATTAAAAGCTGCCTGTCGAGTTCGCTCAGGGTACTCAACCGTCAGAGAAAAGGCAGTTTCCAAAGCTGTTATCGCTTAGAATTGTGGCCCTTGGGAGCTATAAAAATCATATCACATCATTGGGGCTTGGAATCCCCTCCCCCTTTACCAGGTCCTTGCTTCCCAGACCTAAGCCTACCCTTCCTGGGTCCCTTAGCCCTTAACTGAAGGTCCTCATTTAATAACATTAGGGTGTGGAATCCCCCTTCCGGGGACATAGCTTCCTTACTGAACGCCTATCCTTCGTGGGTCCTAGCTCCCTGCCTGGAGACCCTTCCTTCTTGGGCCCTGTCTCCCTAGTTTAAGGCCTTCCATTTTTGGGTCCTATCTCCCAACCTGCATGGGCCTTTCTCCCCTCCACCCACCAAAAAAAAAAAATTATCACCCGACACTTTTGCTTTCTAAAGTTAACGACCTATGAAGGCTCATTCTTCCGAGTGATTCGGTTTCCGAATATCACAAAAGGGGTTAGAGCAAGCTCATAAGAAAAATGGAGATTACCAGATAACAGCCTTATGTGATGGATGGATAAAGGAGTTTTTCCCCCGTGATAACTTTGTTCTTTTATGAAAAGTTCGTAACATGTTTCAAATCAGCAGCATTTAAATATCATTAGAAAAAAGATTTAAGCTTTATCAAACTTTTATGTATTGGTGTTTTGGAGCATTTTCTGATGTATAACATGGCTGGAAAAGTCTTTTTACTTCATTCATCACTAACAGGGATTCCACGCCCATGTTTAATATGCATGGAAAAATTCTCGAACAGCTGATATCTTCTCGAGGTCTTAAGAGGGAGAAGTCGAAGCCTTGCATAGGAATGCCCAACCAAGAGATTCTGGCGGGAAATTGTGTGATATTTGGCGGGGAAATTATACGACCTGGCGGGAATGTTGATGGGCCAATGACGTCTCAGCGACCGTAAAGTTAAGCTGATGAGCCGCGAATTGCAGTGCTTGATAGACGCTATAAGACAACCTTTGTGTTCTTATTTGGGCTGTTTATATGATGCTGCAGATACTATATAGGACTATTAAGAGATTAATGCTGGGGTCTCGGGTGGTAACTCTTTGTTGTTGTTATTCTTTTTGTTGTTGTTGTTTTTGTTGTTATCCTCCCGATTCTTCGTCTTTTCCTTTTTCTTCTTTTCTTCTTCTTCTTCTTCATTAACGTGTTCAAGAATTTGCCTTCAAACCAGCCCTAGCAACAACACTTACCACAAGAAATATCCATATGTTCAAAGAACTCAGTTACCAGTTCTGCAATATCTTTGAATGTGATTCATTTTTCATCAGTGCCTATCAGACTGGTTGCACTCTTGGTTTCTCTTTTTTTCACCTTCTAAGGCCCGATTTCTTAAACAGTGTAAACCTAGGATACCATATGGTTAGTTAGCTAGATACACAAATGGATTTCATAAACGCAACTGACGCGGTTCTGTGTATGGCTAGGATCCCGATTTCTTAAACAGTGTAAGCCTAGGATACCATATGGTTAGTTAGCTAGACACACAAATGGATTTCATAAACGCATCTGACGCGGTTCTGTGTATGGCTAGGATCCCACGTGGGATCCTAGCCATACACAGAACCGCGTCAGATGTGTTTATGAAATCCATTTGTGTGTCTAGCTAACCAACAGTAAGGTTTCCTAGGTTTACACTATTGAAGAAATCGGGCCTAAGTGTTCAGATATTCTTAATCAGTGCACCATAAATCTGTATATTCGTTTCACGAGCTTCTCTTTATCTACCTTCATTGTTGTCATGACCACCATTGCCGTTTTTTGTCACTATTAATCCCCGTTCGGTTGGGGGTGAACATATGCAGGTTGGAGCCACGGCATTAAATCTGAATCCCCTTCTTAGCGCCCCACGGCGGGATCGAATCTCTTGCTCACTGTAACACTAAGCTACTTTTCTCCTTATTATTTTCTCTTATAACACCTTTTCATCTCTTAGTTCCTTTTCCTCTTCATCCCATTATTTCTCAGTCACAAGTCAGAGACTCAAAAGATATATATATATATATATATATATATATATATATATATATATATATATTATATATATATATATATATATATATATATATCTTTTTTTAGGTTTTAAACAAAATAGTTATATATATAGGAATCTCATCCCGCCTCCGTCAATATACAAAACTTTTATGAATAGGCCTTTGATTATCTCCTTTTGTTTTTAACGTTTGTAGGGCTGATTGCATATGTTTGTACGTGTGTTTTTGTTGTGGTGCATGTTTGCATAGGCTCGAGAGTCATTACCATTTTTAATGTACTTGTTTGTATAGGTTCGATAGTCATTAACTTTTTCTTAAGGTTAGAGTTACCTATTGAAAACGTAACCTTAGGGGAGGTACCTAGCCAGCACAAGTCCGGTCCCAAGGCATGGTAGATAGAGAAAAATATTCTTATGCATTAATAGCCTTAACCGCATCTTATAACAGCAACCCTACGTGAGTCTCGGAATGCCTGTAGCCGATGGAAGCTAAATTAGCTGACATTAACAAAAACTTTATTTCTATTTCAATACAATGGGTATTCGTCAGCCAGGGCAAACCCCAACCCCCCACTGTGGTGTCCAACCACAGCAGTTCCTGCCAGTAAACAGCTTAAACTCTCGGTCTTGGACTGGAACCGATCTTTCGACCTCGTGAATGCGAAGCCAGCACATTACCACTGTACTAGTGATTAAACTATACAGTGATAGAGAAATTAGACATAGGCGTGGTACTCATTTTGGCTGCTGAGTTGAAAGGGGTTACCAATAAGTGTGCCTTATTCTAGCGCCTTCTTACTCGTTTAATATACTTAATGCTTTCATTTTCAAGTTTAAAAAAAAATCGTACATTGTACACAAACAAAAAATTGTTTTAGGTCATTGTACTGTGCAGTCGAACGTATGGATTTGCTCTCTCTCTCTCTCTCTCTCTCTCTCTCTCTCTCTCTCTCTCTCTCTCTCTCTCTCTCTCTCTCTCTCTCTCTCTCACACACACACACACACACACACACACACACACATACACACACGCACACACCACATGAACACGCACGTACTCTCACACAAGCATATAATGTATGTGTGTACACATACAAAAGCATCTATATTTTTCTTCACTCGGTGAAGCCTCAATTTAGATCCCTAAATGTCTGTGGAACGGGAGCTAGGGAAGAGAATTGGGTAATTAATTGTTAATGATGACCGAAAGAGCTGATTGGATGAAGCTATAAGAGCAGGAGGAGGAGGTAGCCACTGTTGACTCCCTTTTGCCCATTCCATTAGCCATTCCATTCTCTTTCATTTCCTCTTATTTTATTTTTACTTTGACAATTGACCTTGGATCACTCCCAGAGGAGCCACCCGATGTCATCTTTAAGTGCTTAGGCTGGGATTGATACAAACTGCAGGTGCCTAATTTTGGATTGAAGTTGAATGCAGGAATTTGTAATTAAAGTTATTAAACTTAGGTTAGGTAAAGTTAGGCTAACCTAACCTAAAAAAAAAAACACTTTGAACGCAAGCTCTTGATCTGGGATTGAGGTCAATTAGGTGCCTATTCTCTGATTGATCCTTGGACTTTAATTTTATGTCTGACTTTTTCGAATCTCTCTTATGTCCTTAATTTTATGCTCTTTCTTTGAAGTTTTATGATCTTTTTCTATTGTGTCTTATTTTTTTGTGTTCTTGTATTTATTGTTCGTGACGTTGATATTTAGTTTTACCTGAAATTTCATGAATTCCTTTTTCTGTGATCGGTTTTACCTCACAGACTCCCTTTTTCTACTAGAGGGCTAGGACTGGGCCTTCCTGCGAAGGACTTGGGTTGTGGCAACTGTGATCGTTACCAGAATGAATGCCCTTTTATAACCTTAGACCGTCGTGGGCCACAAGCCTGCGACCTAACTCTTCAAAGTTGCGGACACTACTATTTTGCCACGGTGACCACTCTTTAGTTCCTTGTGCTACCCCTAACTATTCATTGCCATTTTAGTTATCTAATTATTAATTTGTTTCGTTTATTAATTTGTTTTATTTATTTATCATTTGGTACTTTTATCATAATGTCCATGACTGGTAGTCACCGTGGCTCAAGCGGTAGCGTCCGCGACTCTGAAGCGTCAGGTCGAGGGTTCGCGCCCCGTCACGGTCTGAGGTTAGCAAGGGCATGCACTCAGGGTAACGATTGCATCTGCCAAAACAAATCCTTCGCAAGAAGGCAACCGTCCTAGCCCTTGGTTGAAAAGGGAGTCCGTGACGTAAAACCGGAACAATCATCATGTCCATGACTAAAATTTAATTTTGGTGAACTGCACCTAATTCAACCTAGCGTTACCTAACCTAACCGAAGTTTAAAAAAGAAATCTTTTATTATAAGTAGCTCAGTTCCATGTTAGGCATCTGCCTTTTGCTACAATCCTAAATTAAGTATCAGAAAAATAACGTCAGGTTCTTATTCTGCTACTGATCCAATTTTTTGTTTTTATGCTGTTATTGTTGTTTCGGATTTACGTCACGGACTCCTTTTTCAACCAAGGGCTAGGATGGTTGCCTTCTTGCGAAGGACTTGTCTTGGCAGATGTAATCGTTACCCTGAGTGCATGCCCTTGCTAACCTCAGACCGTGACGGGGCGCGAACCCTCGACCTGACGCCTCAGAGTCGCGGACGCTACCGCTTGAGCCACGGTGACTACTGTTTTTATCTTGTTATATATTTTATCTATTTTTCTCCATTAAATATTACATTTTTACTTTTTCTTCCTCCTATTCTTATTATTTTCTCTTTCTCTTCCACTCTTCATTATTATAATTGTAATTTACGTTTTCTTTCCTATTTTTTTTTCCTCTTCTTCCTTTAAATAGTGGAAATTTTATCTTTTCCTCTCCGCTTTCTTCCCTTTCCTCCTCCTCTTTCCTCCTTTTTTCCTGTTTTTTCCTCTTTAAATAATGTATATTTTCTCTTACTTCTCTTCCTACCTTTCCTCCTCCCTGTTTTTTCTTCTTCCTCCTCCTCTCTGCCTCCTCCTCCTTCTTCTCTCCTTTTCCTCCCTTGCCTTCTCTTCCACTTACTTCTCCTCCTCCTCTTCTTTTTCCTCCCTTGCCTCTTCTTCCACTTCCTTCTCCTCCTCCTCTTGTTTTTTTCCTCCTTTGTCTCCTTTTCCTCCTCCTCTCTCTCCTCCTCTTCTCTTTCCTCCCAGGCCTCCTCCTCCTTCGAAAGGGGGATGGGAGGGTGGTGATCATTAGTGGTGATTGGCTGTTACGTCAGTCTTTATCTTCGCTCTTGATTAAACCATTCTCTGTCGTGGTGATAATAGTGATAGAGAGGCTGTGAGGCTCTGCCCACCGCCTCTGTGGCTTCATGCTAAAATCCTTCCTTCTGTTCGGTGACATCTATTTATTTATTCAGGTATTTGTTTATTTATTAATAAGTTTGGTATATTATTTATCAATATATTATCACGGGTTTTACGTCACGGACTCCCTTTTCAACCAAGGGCTAGGACGGTTGCCTTCTTGTGAAGGACTTGTTTTGGCAGATGTAGTCGTTACCCTGAGTTCATGTCCTTGCTAACCTCAGACCGTGACGGGGCCCTATATTTGTATGTATGTCTATGTATATATGTGTGTTTGTGTATGTGTGCGCGCGTGCGTGTGTGTGGGGTGTGCTTGCATGTGTCTGTGTGTATAAAAGTATATATACGCATTCATACACATATACAAAATCATTTACTCGGTTTGGCTGACTTCTGCAATGACTCGATGTTAAGTCTTCATTCACAAAGGGACATTTACAGATCTTTTGAGCGCCCAATCAAGTTTTGCTCTACACAGCCATATGTAAAAAAAAAAAAAATTAATATCAATAATCCCTGAAACCGTTATGCTCGCCATTTCGTTATGACATTTAGGCGAGTTGAATAAATCATTGAAAGATGCTAAAATAAGAGGAACCACGAATATGGGGGAGAGATAGATAGTAAAATTGACTAAGAGATTTGTCATTTATACAGCTTGAGCTGTCATTTCATGGTATAGTATTTATTTTAAAGTTTTGTACTTATTTATTTACCGTAATTATATATATATATATATATATATATATATATATATATATATATATATATATATATATATATATATATATATATATATATATATATATATATATATACACCCCCTGGGGGAGGGGAGCTAGAATGCTTCCTCCGTGTTCCTCTATGTGTCGTCAGAGTCGAC
>JAXCGZ010019522.1:10000-20000 GCA_037179515.1 Halocaridina rubra
TGTTGTGAAGTGTGTGTTTACTTTTTGAATTAATGATAATTATGAAAGTATACACTGATTAATGCATGACCTCTTTAGGACATCACCGATGATGATGATGATAAGGAGCACTGAAATATTTACAAGGAAATATTATGTTCAAAACTCTCTCTCTCTCTCTCTCTCTCTCTCTCTCTCTCTCTCTCTCTCTCTCTCTCTCTCTCTCTCTCTCTCGCTATTTCCTCCTCCTCCCCCACCCCCTCTCCATTCATGTATTGTCTTCATAATAATGATAAAAGACATGAAAGGCCAGCGGGGAATCCAAACATCACTTACGTCACGTGACTTACGTCAAACACGGACATGCGATTATATTCTTTTTAATGTTTATTACTTTATGTAAAAAAAAAATGCCCTAACACTACTGCTCAAGGAGAGCAGCTACGTTTCTGTGTGTGTGTGTGTGTTTATATTATATATATATAATATATATATATATATATATATATATATATATATATATATATATATATATATATATATATATGAATCATTTTTTACCCCGACCGGGACTCGAACCTAGGACTTATGATTACTAAGTCAAGGCGCTACCACTACACCACAGAAGGTTAAAAGGAATCCAACTTTATAGCTTATAGCTGCTATACTTAGGAATGAACGCATTCTAACTGAATGCCACTATGTTCATATTACAGATTCCCCAACCTCACTCGTGGCTTCGTTTTAGCATTTAATTCAATTCCCAATCTCATTCGGGCCATGAAATAACCAATTAAGCACATTACATATGTGAAAACATGAATCATTTTTTACCCCGACCGGGACTCGAACCTAGGACTTATAATTACTAAGTCAAGGCGCTACCACTACACCACAGAAGGTTAAAAGGAATCCAACCTTATAGCTTATATCTGCTATACTTAGGAATGAATGCATTCTATCTGAATGCCACTATTAACGCCTCTTTTCCCTTCCCCCCCCCCCCATCCTTTTACTGACTGGAATCTAACTCAAATGTTTTTAACGGACGTCTGTTTGATGTTCATTTGGGCGATTTTTCATATATTTTTAAATTCATATTCAGTAAGAAAAGGGTTAACTTATTAACCTTACCCAACGTAACTTAGTAAAAAAAACACAATCTGTTTGGGCTTTTTATAACAAGAAAAGCGTATAACTTAGTTAACATTCCAGTTTACTGATTCCCATATTGCCGATTCCCAGTTTGCTGAGTCCTTTGGCCGATTCCCATAATGGCGACACCTAACAATCTGATTTTATTATTAGTATTAAATACATAGGCTAGATTAGGTTATATTAGATTAGGGTAGGTTAGGTTTTGTCTCTGAAGCACCTTTGATTAGCTTACATCCTGTTGACACAGCCAGTAAAATATTGCTTATGTTTAAATTTCTCAATCCTTTTTAAGTCATGAATTTCTCTTATAATTAGAGCATTTTCCATTGTTGCTGGCTTTGATTAAGCTATCAGTTTCTAATATGCAATTAAGTTTTATTGCATTTGAAATTAGATATATTTCATATCTTATATACTATACATTTTAGGTTTAGCTTTAATTCAATAAAAATCTGTTTGTTACTTTGTTTTGAATAGGAGTCGGCAATATGGGAATCGGCAATATTGGAATCAGCAATATGGGAATCGTTAATTTGGGAATCAGTAATCCACAGATATTTCAGGCAAAATGTAGCCCATTTATATCTTTACTTTAAAAGCATTAAAAAAAAAAGATTAGTGAAATTACTTTAAGCAATATCTACCTTATCCAACCTATAAAATGCAATTATTACTCAATATTTTATTTTTTGTCTAATCGATACCTGGGCTTGCGAATATACTGCTCCATCATAAACATCTAATTATATACTCACTGAACCTGCCGAGTTGACAGGGGCTTACACACTCCCTCTATTTGTGATTTTTTTCTTGTCGCGATATAGTCTATGAGAGAGGTGAGGCTGGACAGTGTTCACTGAAGCCTCTTGTCTAGTATTTTTTTTCTTTTTTTGCTTTTGCAATTTAACTCTCCAATAATAATTAGATGAAATAGAAAAATATCAGAAGAAAGAAAATAAAAAAAATAAAAATGTAAAAAGGAATGGAGAGGAGGGGAGAATCAAGCCCAATTGCTTGATTTTATTTTTTTACAGATGAATAAGATAAACCAAACGAAAGATAGCACAATGAATATAACAATAACAATAAAAGGGACGGAAAGGAAGAGAGAATAAATATATGGAAATAAAAGGAAACTAATGAAATTGACGTCATTATATGAGTGTTCTAATATTCTGTTTTCGTTTTTCCCCTTATTCGAAATATGGCAACTTTGACAATTGTATTTCTTAAACATTTAATCAACTATAAATTTCATGCTTAAGCTAATACAAACCATGCCTGCGGCACGGTCTGAGTGTAAAACTTATATAGCCGTACCGAGTATAAACACAATTTTACACCTAGGTGTGCACGGTGTACGCATGATCAGCGTTGTAAAATTATGCAAGCTAGTGGCCAGTTTTTAAATGTAGAAAAGAAGAGAATGTAAAATATGCATATATAGAAAAAATACATGAACTCTGGTTTGCACAATTTACTCTTGAGACATAGAATGACCTGCATTACAAAATGAAGATATTAGTTCCAATATAAAAAAAGAATTGTAAACAGAAAATATGTCAACTCATGCTTACACGATTTGCACATAAGGCCTAACACGATTCACAATGTAAAAGTAATATACGTGTACCCAAGCTAAAACAAAACAAAAAATAGCTAAAGTATAAAAATTTATGACAGTATACAACACCTCTGCGGTAATGACTTTCTAGGTATTATTAATTACATCCTTTGTGCAGTTTTCTCTAATACTGTGAAAAAGTAATTATCTGAAAATTACTCTAGAAATCTCATAAACATATGCACTGAGGAAGATGGTGTACAGTAAAGAGATAGATAAAGATAAGGGAATAGATAAGTAGTTAACAGATAAGTAGCCAATTAGGTTGAGTTATATTAGCAAAATAAACATAAACAGATACATAAAAAATATATAATTATAAAGAGACATATAAAGCTAAACGAATAGATATATAAGTAGATAGATAACTAATAAGCCATTGAGACAAATGGAAGGGTAGTTATATAAGTAAAGAAACATACAAACTGATTGTAGTTTCTTTACTAGCTAAATATATTTATTGATAGAAACAGATATATGTGATAGAACAGGGATAGCTAGCAAGCTATAGCATATATTCAGAACATGTTAATAGATAGACGAATGACATAGGAAATATTATAAATGTTCAATGCTATTTCCACACTTCTAGTCTTTTCAATTTGAATACCTGTGTCACGTTGATGACGAAGTTTAAAAAGCTACAGAAGAAAAAAAAACGCTGAAAGGGGTTACAGGATTTTTTTTTTGCAGAAGAACTCTAACTTACAACCTAACCTAACCTTGCCTAACCTAATGCTATCGAGGAAGTTTTCACACACGATGAAGAGAGGACATACAGTATGATAAAATAGAGCCGCACAGTGTGTGTGTGTGTGTGTGTGTGTGTGTGTGTGTGTGTGTGTGTGTGGTGTGTGTGTGTGTGTGTGTGTGTGTGTGTGTGTGTGTGTTCTTCAAGAGCGACAGATTGGCCATATGAATGTCTAATTGCATGCCTGTGCTGAAACTGGATTCCTAGATCAAAAGCAATATGCCATTATCACAAGAGTAGTCATTAAGACAACTGGGTCTTGCAGGAGCTAGAAAATCAGACCCAATCCTTTTTTTCTCTACGTGAATGATTAAACTATAAAGAATGATTAAATTCCCATTATCTAACTTTCCAAGCCAAGATGCCACAATTACACACATGCAGTAAGATATATGAAATAACTCAATGATGACTAAGCAATAAAGAATCTTTCTAAATCACGGATTGAGCAGGCTTCGAGCTCATTCCTTCTAGTGTATAAGCCTAATTTCTTATACTCGGAACCACAACTCGACATTTATATAATTTAAGTGAGAGGTAATGCTTGAGGTCCACCGTAGTCGAGTGGTTGTATTGCTCGACTTCGTTGATAGACCCAGTCTATCGGGACCACCGTGTAGTGCTGATGCAATTCGCATGTGGCACATGGGACGTGTCACGCCATTTCTGTGTGAAAGGTTTCATATATTTCCGAAAGTTCGTTTTCAACTGGTATGCCACGTGCGACGTGCCACTTTGGTGTGCAAGCGGCCTAAGTAAGAGATACGACATACATAGGTGTGTAGAAGTGATAGAGAATTTTATTCATCACTGAATGAGGAAGGCCTAAACTTATTTCGCTTCGTATGCTGTCCTAGTCTCTAACTCTATGAATTAAACCTCAAAAAATTGATGTGATAATCGTTATTTTTCCTTTCATCACTGAATGAAGAAGGTTATGATTCATTTCTTATAATATTGCAACCAAGGTATCTAACCTTCTGAGCCATGACTCCTTAGTAATATAAATTAAAAGTGTTGAATAAATGAGATTGGAGACGGCTTTAGACAAAAGAGAAGCCAAAAGCTTTGCCTCCATTTCTTACTTTATATTGTCCCCTTTTCAATGCCTCTGTGAAGGGGTTTGGCTTCAGGCATAGAAGAACAAACGACACACTAAGGCCATTCTTCTTCTTCTCTTCTTCTTCTTCTTCTTCTTCTTCTTCTTCTCCTTCTTCTTCTTCTTCTTCTTCTTCTCTTCTTCTCCTTCTTCTCCTTCTCTCCGTCTCCTCCTCCTTCTCCTCCTCCTCCTCCTCCTCCTTCCTCCTCTTCTCCTTCTTCTTCTTCTTCTTCTTCTTCTTCTTCTTCTTCTTCTTCTTCTTCTTCTTCTTCTTCTTCTTCTTCTTCTTCTTCTTCTTCTTGTGTGAGAATGTGTGTGTAAGAATGTATATATATATATATATATATATATATATATATATATATATATATATATATATATATATATATATATTATATATATATATATATATATTACTTTCTTGACTGATGAGTGACAAAGAGATAAGGTAAGAGAGAGAGAGAGAGAGAGAGAGAGAGAGAGAGAGAGAGAGAGAGAGAGAGAGAGAGAGAGAGAGAGAGGAGAGAGAGAGAGAGAGAGAGAGGAGAGAGAGAGAGAGATGAAGGTCTGAAGCTTTCCTTCTTAGTTTTTTGAAGTGTTAATTAAGACCCGGGGGGGAGCCAACAATATTAAGAACTTTATTAAATAACTTTCGTTGTTTTCCTTTTATGATGAATTTTTTTTATTTCTCTGAGTTTATATTATCATATTTGAGCTTAATTATAATTCTTTGTACTTCGTCAAGTTATTCAATATTGAGATAATAATTTTTATTAGTATTAGAGACTGCTTAGTTTGTTTCCATAGTTATGTTGTTATATGAGAATATTTTTAAGTTTAAGGAAATTAAGTATTATAATTATCTCATAAAATGTCAATTTTGTCATTAATTGAATGGAAATTATTAATTTAGTATGTCGAAATGATATTTGTCTATAGGCAAAAGTGAAGTTATTTATTTCATAAAATTTCCGTGAAACCTCTTAGAAATGTACATTGTTTAAGCCTTTTCAATTTACTGAGAGTTAATTCTGTAATAATTACTCTCTGGCTTTCGCTAAAAAGTATTATCTTTGGATTTATTGAGTAATAGTAATTTATATATGTAGTTTCCTCTACAGCGTAAATATTTCATTTTTGTTACATCCAATCTTCTTCTTCGTCTACATCTTTTCCCACTTTTATGTGGGGTCGATGTTTCTGGCCAGTGTTCTTCATATGTTCCTGTCCCATACCTCATCATCCAACAAACCTTTACATCCAATATATATATATATATATATATATATATATATATATATATATATATATATATATATATATATATATATATATATATATATATAGTTGAATTCCTCACCTGATCTCAAAATAAACAGAGTATTTATAAATAAAGTTGAACAGTTTTGAAAAAGCTATAGAAACCCAGATGGACAATTTTAGAAAATACTCGATCACCGGCCACCCTATTTTCGATATTGGAGAATATTGTAGCAATAATCCGATGGGCTCTTTTGATGGGAGAGAGAGAGAGAGAGAGGAGAGAGAGAGGAGAGAGAGAGAGAGAGAGAGAGAGAGAGAGAGAGAGAGAGAGAGAGAGAGAGAGAGAGAGAGAGAGATTGCAGACGGCCCTCTCCTAATATCCGGATTTACTTAACAAGCCAATTTTAGGCTATTGAGAGGGGTATGGGAAGCCATTAGGGATATGGAATGAATATAGAACAGGAAGACAGAGAGAGAGAGAGAGAGAGAGAGAGAGAGAGAGAGAGAGAGAGAGAGAGAGAGAGAGAGAGAGAGAGAGAGAGAGAGAGAGAGAGAGAGAGAGAGAGAGAGAGAGAGAGAGAGATATTCTTGAGTACTTCCTACCATATCTAAAGGTATATGTATATGTGAGCATTTCAGATACGATTGAAAATGGTCGCATCCATTGTTGCTCTCAACTCTACACACTTAACTTTTTAAAGTAAATATATATTCCTGAACATTTTTCATCTCAATCCAATTTTATTTCAGCAGTCTTCGTTGAACTTTTTATAAAAGTGTATTTTACGAATGAATTTGAAAAGGTAACTCGATATTCTCTGCCATTTTAAATACACACATTTCCAGGGTAATATTTCATGGTGGTTTTACCTTATCTCATGTTTACCTTAATTCTTCTTTATATCTTTATCCATTTTCATTTATGATTAAGATTATCATGTGTGTATTTACATAAACTTTAGTTTTATAAGTTTGTATCAAAATATGAGGAAACTTGTCTTGCATACAATTCTTCTTCTTCCAGAACCTATCGAAGAGCTCGACCTTCTCCAAGCCATCGAAGTCCCCTTTGCTGATCCCTCGACACAGTATTTTGTCACAGGCTTTGATGGTTTCCCGGCATTTGGCTTCAAAGCCGGAGCCAGTATTAAACATCCCTATAGGCTGTTTCTGCCAGAGAGACTCTATAGACAATTTTCGGTGAGTGATTTTTGTTTCTCTTTATTCTGTCATTGGGCCATGTTGTTTCTAAATCGGAATGCCACTCATCGTTAGTGTGTGTGTGTGTGTGTGCGCGTTTGAGAGAGAGAGAGGAGAGAGAGAGAGAGGAGAGAGAGAGAGAGAGAGAGAGAGAGAGAGAGAGAGAGAGAGAGAGAGAGAGAGAGAGAGAGAGAGAGAGAACTAATAAGATCATGAAAATTACAAATCGCCTATTTCCGCCTCACCTCCTCCTTTCTTTCCCCATCCATTCTACACCACTGGTTCCCACCCCAAACTTCCATCACCCCCCCCCCCCTCAAAAATGAAATTAGAATTCCAGATTCATCTGAGTGGTAAATGTTTCAAATTCCTGGAAGTGAACTGAAAATTCCTCTCCTTCCAAATTTTTTCTTTTGGCCTGAGAGGAATTACTAGGAAAAAGAAAAACGAAAAATTGGCTTTCTTTTAAGGATTATTAATGAGGTTCCGAATAGATTAGAGAGAGAGAGAGAGAGAGAGAGAGAGAGAGAGAGAGAGAGAGAGAGAGAGAGAGAGAGAGAGAGAGAGAGAGAGAGAGAGAGTTGGTAAGATTAGAGTATATATATATATATATATATATATATATAATATATATATATATATAATATATATATATATATATATATATATATATATATATATATATATATATATATATATGGGTGTGTGTGTGTGTGTGTTTTGTACAGACTGAGATACGTAGTGCAGGAGTGTGTTCTCACCCAGCACCTTAGGCAGAGATATCATTACACTACACCCGAGGACATTATTTCTAGTTTTGCCTTTTGAGATAATGTGTAAAATTGTCCATTATGTGCTAAGTGTATATAAATGATTGTTGATAATCAATGACGTTTATGAAGTTCATATATAGATGCTTTTGTATGCATAGACAAATATTTTGTTGGAAATAATTATTCTGGACCACATATAGTTCAATGTTATATTTAAAATATGCATTTTAGGGTATTTGTTTTCAATATTGTATTTTGACGTCATAAGTACTGTAAGCTATAGACAATAAGCTATCTATCTGTCTGTCTGTGCGTGTGTATTAGGAGTTAGGTTTCGAATCAAATGGTAGTGTTGTTGGTTTGGGATTTTATCTCGAAACCATCTTGTATCTAATTTACTTTTCTTTTTCCAACAGATCCTCGTAGCTGTTAAACCGGAGTCCACTGCACCAATGTTTCTTTTTGCTGTCACAAACCCTCTGGAGAATTTGATCCAGTTGGGCGTATCAATATCACCCGGTGGTCCAGGGTCTTCCAACATATCGTTGTATTATACGGATGGCGAGAGACACATGACCTCTCAAACTATTGCTTCGTTCTTGGTTCCACAGTTTACCGGGACTTGGACCAGGTAAGACACCTAAATATATAGACTTACAAAGTTCATGAATTTTTGAGATGAGGGCTTACCTCTAAGAAGCCTTCTACATGTGTGGTCTGGAAAAGCTTTATCTTTTCTAGTTTACCTAAAAGATTCCCTTCCATAGGTGTGACTTAAAAAACTAAATATTTCATATTTACCTCAATGAAACACTTCCATATGTGGGACACATGGCACTTCAATTTTCAATATTTACCTTTAAGCAGCCCTTGTCATACGTGACTTAAGTCAAATATGCCTCAAAGGGACACCTCTTCATTTATGACCTTGAAAACTAGTTTACCTCAGGAACATCCTTCTTCGCCTGTGACAATTCCAGACGACCTCAAATTTGCCTTTCCTTGTTTTTGACGTTATAAAAATCATCTCCATAATTTTGTTTAAAAAAGCCTTGTTTCATTTTATTATTAGGATAAATTTGATAGTTGTATATTCAGGTTTTCCAATTTTTTTTACACGAGGTAAACTTAACATACACCATATTATAAAGCTTTTTTTTTATTTGTTAATTAATAAAATGAAATTATATTTGGTAAGCATCTTATTTAACTGATTTTCATTATTTATTTTTATGGCTGACGTAAGCTTAGAATATACCATATGAAATCTGAGCGTATGATCTATATTATGATTTTGAAAATTGAACCAGAAAAATAATCATGTTGTGTTTATATATTAAACGGATAACACTTCTCATGTGGTTCATAATATAATCATCTTTTGAGCCTATAATGAGAAACTTGGATTATATATCTCAAGTCAGACTCGAGTTGAGTTTGATTTCAAAGCCATTTCCACTGCACTGGCTCTCTGAGAAGGTTCTAGTGTGATCCGCATCTCCTGACTGTGTCATACACATTTGTATGACACCGTTTTATGTTTCATAATTAGACTCCATTCGAATGGCAGTAGACACAGACAGGTTGGAGCTGGGGTATTAAGGCTGGATGGCTTTCCTAATAGCCCGCGGTGATATCGAACCCACGGTAGTCGCTTCCCGACGCGCGTATTCTTCTAATGAGTTTCCTCGACCCCCAAAATAGTATATCAAATTGTGTAAATATTCATCGTTTTATATGTCACAAATTATCTCCATTCTATTGAGGATTGAGGCAAAAAATTAAGGTTGTTTGCACTTTTTGCCCCGTGTTGGGATGAAACCCCCTTTAGTCGCTTCCCGATTTGCTCATTCTAACATAAAGCTAAACGCTGCCGAGTTAAGTTTAGACATCGAAACCATATCTATATTACACTGGCTCTCTCAGGATGTCTCTGGAGTGAACCACAAGCTAAGAGTGTATCTTTAGGTACTGTGTTCCAGTTTGACAGTCCAGTTGTTGAATGCACAAGTCGTAAAGTAGCGTATTCGACAGCGTGTGTGCTAACCCATCCGGAGGGCGTTAAGAAGAGCATTCTGCATTTATTAAACAGGTTCATGTCTTCTGTAAACCTCCTCTAAGAAAGTTATTTTGCTTGCCAATATACATTTCAA
>JAXCGZ010019522.1:25000-27500 GCA_037179515.1 Halocaridina rubra
TATATATATATATATATATATATATATATATATATATATATATATATATATATATATATATATATATATATATATATATATATATATATATATATATATATATATATATATATATATATATATATATATATATATATATATATATATATATATATATATATATATATATATATATATATATATATATATATATATATATATATATATATATATATATATATATATATATATATATATATATATATATATATATATATATATATATATATATATATATATACATACATACATACATACATACATACATACATATATATATATATATATATATATATATATATATATATATATATATATATATATATATATATATATATATATATATATATATATATATACATACATACATACATACATACATACATACATACATACATGCATACATACATATATATATATATATATATATATATATATATATATATATATATATATATATATATATATATATATATATATATATATATATATAATATATATGGGGAACAATGCCCTCAGAGTGATGATTGCCGTCTTCTCTTTGTTTTAATTCATAAATTCATATATATATATATATATATATATATATATATATATATATATATATATATATAATATATATATATATATATATATATATATATATATATATATATATATATATAGATATAGATAGATAGATAGGTAGATAGATAGATTGGTAGATAGATAGATAGATATATATCTAGATAGATTGGTAGATAGATAGATAGATAGGTACATACATACATACATACATACATACATACATACATACATACATACATACATTCATATTCAAATATATTTTTTTTCTTTCATTCTTCTAATGGCTATTATGTTGCAAAACTAAGAATACACTTATAAGTAGACATGTAACTGAGCAAATAAGTAAGAGGGTGATACATACACTTAGAGTGAACAGAAATATGGCTTACCAAAATATTTAAATGACCTTGACTTCTTTTTATGAGTGTGACACCAGGACGGGAGAAGTAAATTGCCTTCATCGGGCTTGGACACGAAGAAACAAACCAAAGAGGAATAGAGATGAGGAGTGTTGTGACTTGCCACATGTGAAGGGAAAATAAGAGATATATAACAAATAGGCATGGATATATTGTGTAAATGTAGGCATAAGAATGGATCCGTAACCGAAGGAAAACTTAACAGCTGTGGTATCCCAATGTGAAAAAGTGTTCTGGATATGAAAGTAATCTGTCTTAGCTTTCGTTGGTGATACAGAATCAACCACAGTATCAGTTATTTTGGTGCTGTTTTATTTGCCACAGTTTCACACTTTCATGGTACCAAAGGCTGTATATGCAATATTGACATTATCTGCACTTGTTGAACAAGAGAGAGAGCTTGTGTGTGGAGGGGGAGTAAAATTGAAAAATATGTTTTAGTCTCTCCTAAATTAATCTCTGTTTTCTATCTTTGCACTGCAAAGAAAATGTAGATATATGTAATGGGGACTAAACAATAATTTTATGAGTACCATCACTTATCTTTACCAGTCCCCAAGTTCTTTCATGAAGGTCTTCATCCTTCAATCAGTGCAACAACGTTGCAGTAGATAAAGCAGGTCTTCGCTAACAAACATACTAAAACTTAATGTTGATGTATTCCTAATTTTACAAGAAGGAGAGATCTGGGCAGATAGCATAATCTTAATCTTAGAAGTTACAGAAAGCATTTTATATAGTCCCACATGAAAGAACCATTATGAAGCTGCAGAATATGACAGAAAAGATGGGTATGTTTAAAAGTGGATAAAAACTTATATAGTGCGAAATGATCTGAGGGTCAGAGTAAGCTATGCAGCGTCTGAGTGGAACAAGTTAATAGTGTAGCTCAGCAGGGACCACTTTTAGGACCACATCTATTCCTTTTATATGTAAGTGATCTGCCGAAGTCATTATAGCATTTTTAAATATGCAAAAATTGCATAGAGCGTAAGAGACGTATATAGTGGTAGAGAACTGCAGTAAGACCAAAATATTCAGCACGCGTGGTCAGACAAGTGACTACTACGATGCAATAGTTCAAAATGTATAAAAATGAGACATGGCATATGTGCAAGAAGGAACTTGTTTTGTTATTCAGTATCAGGATAGAAACTTTCAGAATATTAAAAAAAAATATTAGGAGTTCATATATCAAAAGATTTGTCTCCGGAAATACATGTAAATGGTATGGTAAAGGCAGCATATGCATTCTCAGCAAGCATAAGTGTGGCGTTCAGGAATATGGACAAAGAAATATTCAGAAATATCTACATGAAATATGTGAGGCCTAAGCTTGAATATGCAGTACCCTTCTGAAATCTCCACTCGGAAGAACATAAAAATAAATTCGGTTTTTAATTTCTTTCGTGGCTTTGACAGAGTGGATAAAAAGCGATGCTTTGATGTGGTTACCGCTGGAAGCAGAGGTCATA
>JAXCGZ010019522.1:32500-45000 GCA_037179515.1 Halocaridina rubra
AACAAATGAGTCTTAATTAGGCAAGATACTTGTTAGAGATATACTAACAGACACATGGTTTTATATATATATATATATATATATATATATATATATATATATATATATATATATATATATATGTGTGTGTGTGTGTGTGTGTGTGTGTGTGTGTGTGTGTGTGTGTGTGTGTGTTTTTATGTCAGACTAGGGATATATCAAAGAGGCAACGGAATTGCTAGAGGTATCTCTGTACAAGTGCATTTGCACATATTACTACAAGTGGTATGTACGTTTAGATTTATATATGTTCTTCGACAGAGAGAGCCGAGAATCGTCATGGCATAAGCCAGAGATTGGTACTTTCAGGAGCATGCTTCTTATTTTCTCTTTTTTATTCAAGTTTGTGGCAGTTTTATATATGCCAGGCAAACGATAGAGGTATCTACTTGCCGGCGCATGACGCTTTTACGTAGAAGTACAGAGAAAGTATAATTAGCAAATCAAACACCAGAGGTAGATCCTTGTATGCATAGAGATATTTTATGTATATTTTTCTACTGAGTCTTCAGTAGCAAGACATATGATAAAAGTATGTTTTTTAAAGTGCATAATTCCTTTCTCAATGGTGTTTTGAGTAAGAAATTCATACATTTACAAGGCAAAGACCAGTGCTATGTACTTAAATTTTTTGTGAGCGTGACACCGGGATGGGCTTAGAAAACTGCTCTCATCGGGCCCAAACATCAAGAAACCATTAAAGAAAAAAAAGGATCATCTTATGGGCAAAGCAACATAAGAAAATCATGAACAATAAAGAGACAGGCTGAAAGAATAGTCAAATTACTGAACACTATGATATTGATGAGAAAGGGAGCAAAGAAAAACAGATGGGGAGTGTTTTGACGTGTCAGATGTAATGGCATAATAAGAGATTTGCAACGCACACGCCAGACTATTCGGCGTAGATCTTGGCATAGGAAAAGAAACGTAACTGAAGGAAGACTTAATGACAAGAAAATTGGGCCAATCCACTTTTAGTCCAGAAATTCTTCGGTTAGTTTGTAATTTTTTTGTTTACTGTTTTTCGATCGAGGGGATCTTTAATAGACTGTAAAATCGCTAGAAGTACCCACATAGCGGCGCCTAGCTGTAGTGATGATCTGTTTTCGAGTATGGAAGCCTTAAATAGGGCAGGGAAACGAGGGTATGAACTTGAGGAGGTATAACTCTTTTATATTAATCAGTCACCGTGGCAAAGCGGTAGCGTCTGTGACTTTGAGGAATCAGGTCGAGTGTTCGCGCCCCACGACGGTCTGAGGTTAGCAAGGGCATGAACGCATGGTGACGAATACGTCTACCAAAACAAGTCCTTCGCAAGAAGGCAATCAACTCTTTTATGTTAATTCCACTTAGGCAGTCAATAGAGGTATGTATGTTCAGTCTCTGAGCTCCTTCAGTATCGTATTTTCTCTCTCATTTTGAAAAGTAAGACAAGAGAAACGTACGTTGTATGTTCGATTCATAGTTTTTCATGCTCACGTTTTGCGATCAGCCGTGCAGTCGGAGGATGATTACGTATATATAAACTTGACCATGTCTCGTATTTCAGGCAATATGCCCTTAGATAAGCATATATATATATAAATATATATATATATATATATATATATATATATATATATATATATATATATATATATATATATATATATATATATATATATATATATATATATATATATATATATATATATATATATATATTATTTGGTTTCGGATCAAAGCCAGAATAGGCACCTGATGTACTTCAATCTCAGGTGAAGCGCCTACGTTCAGCTTCAATCCCAAATGAGGCACCTAGCGATGAATTGAATACAACGAATCTCTTAATTACAAAATTTATTATTCGGTTAATTAAAGTTAGGTTAACTTAACCTTACCTAACTTGTGTCTTAATTCCATATTAAGTATCTCTTCTTTGCTTCAGTTCCAGATTAAGCACTTAAAAATGACATGAGGTGCCTGTTTCGGGTTTGATCCTATGTGTGAGTTTATTGTTGCCTATCTACTTATTTTCTACGAAAATCTACTCTTACAATCTGAAATACATAGTTCATCTATTTTTCAATGTGTATCTTAACTTTTATTATTTTATTTACGTTTTATATAACACTATTAGTACCCGTCTTTGGGGGGGGGCTGGAAACAGATGGTCTGAAGCTTGGGAATGAACGCTGGATGCCCTTCCTATTGCCTCGCATTGGGCTCGAACCCAGATCCATCATTTTCCGAGTCGAGCACTCTACCAGTTACGCTATGGCTATCCCATTAACTGTTATTGATTATATTAATTATTATTTATAGACTATTCTCCTCAGTGAGGAGGGCTAGAATAATTCCTCCGTGTTCCCCTGCGTGTCGTAACAGTTGGCTAAATGGGGAGGAGAAAGGGGTCTGGGAATTCTCTTCTCTGTATATCTTTTTCCCATCGTTATGTAACTTTCAAGAATTATTAAAAAAATATATTATGTAACTTAAGAGAATTATTTGAAAAAAGTATATATGTAAGCATATGTAAAGACTTTTTGAAAATTACATTTCTAGGACGAGAATGTTTTTGCTCATTCTCAAGCAACAGTTCCTAAAGGTCAAAATTGTGGGAGTTCTTGATATGGTTATCAGTCAAAATTACGGTCAGGCTTGTCAGCACAGGTGTGTTTGCCACATGACCATTTTTAGGTGATATCAGTAATGTGTGTTGCTGCTTTTGCAGATAGGGGGCTCTCTCCGATAACCTGTATTTATCTTCTCATTTTCTTTTTACATTTTCCAATATATAAATAAATAGATAAATAACAAGATATATATATATATATATATATATATTTATATATATATATATATATATATATATATATATATTATATATATATATATATATATATATATATATATATATATATATATATATATATATATATGACAAAGAGTACACTTCTATACATATATTACATACGCTAGAAATATCATATATATATATATATATATATATATATATATATATATATATATATATATATATATATATATATATATATATATATATATATATTTTTTTTTTTTTTTTTTTTTTTTTTTTTTTAGAGCGATATCGTTTGCCTCTATCGAAGGTCTTGGACATTCTCCATGACAGTTAACCCCTCAACGTTAATTGTTTAGTCACTAATCTTGCTAAGTTACTGGGCTAGACAGGAGGGACGTCACTTCCCTCTCCTTCATATCCCAAGAGTTTTTGAGTATCGTCATGGGGAGTAGTATTCATCACAGCCTAGCTTGATGCTAGATGTTATTTCGTATTGGCTATTGAGGGGTTCTGTGCCCCCTCTCATAGTGTGTGTCCCCCCAACAGATATTATGCTTTAAATATAAATAAATCAGTGAAGGAATGCTTATAAATGTAAAGAAAATAGTGAAATGTATAAATCTATCTGTTTATCTATCTATCTAAATACATGAAGCATTTTACCCCTTATAAAGGGAGTGGTTGAATCAAGGCAAAATACTGAATCTTTGAATAGAGAAAATACTGAGAGGGTATTCCCATTCCCGTCACTTCTCCCCATTTAGTCGACTCTTACGACACGCTGGGGAACACGGAGGAGAATTCTAGCCCCACTCCCTCAAGGGTAAAATGCATAAACAAATACCCAAACTATAGGAAATAGCTAAATATCATAATAAAAACTGATGCAGAATTAAAAAGAAGACTATCATAATTACCCACTTAAAAAACAAATAAGATATTAAAGATATCACCCATGAACATTTTTTTATAATGGGTACATTGTATACTAGTGTAAAATGTTAATATACCTGATTAGCTCCTCAGTGACGTATTATCTAGGTATTAAGGCACCTCCGCCTAACAGTTCTTTACACCTAAAGGGGGGTTTACACAGTCAAACGGTTCGTCGAACGCGGTTCGACAGACAAGTGTTTGAAGTGATGTTCGAACGTGTGAACGGGGTATTTGGTTGTCGAACACGACGGGGTATTTGGTTGTCGAACACGTTCCGTGTTCGACAACCAAATACCCCGCTCACACGTTCGAACATCACTTCAAACACTTGTCTGTCGAACCGCGTTCGACGAACCGTTTGACCGTGTAAGCCCCCCTTAAAGAAGAAGTCAAAATCCTTTACGTTAACTTGCACTGTTCATTGGCTTATAATTTTTTTTTCTACCTCTGGATGGATTCCGTATTAATGGGATGTGTTAAGAGGGAAGTTATTTTCTAAGAGACCGAAGAATATGGAGAGAGAGAGGAGAGAGAGAGAGAGAGAGAGAGAGAGAGAGAGAGAGAGAGAGAGAGAGAGAGAAGAGAGAGAGAGAGAGAGAGAGAGAGAGAGAGAGAGAGAGAGAGAGAGAGAGATCTAATTCCATGGTCACTTTGATCATGGTGACTAATAGCTGTATGATGTTATTATTTAAGCAAATTCAATTGCATACCAACACGAACCATTTGTACCATTAGTATATTATTCTTTTCATGCTAGTTTTTTTTTATTGTTTTCCTCCACTCATCGTTTTTATATATGGCTAAAGACTTATCTCAGAGCAAGAAAAGATGGTTTTATGAGACTATCGAAGACTGACGTTATCTCGCAAACCTGTCAGTCCTAATCCTGAAGTCACTCATCATAAAAAAGGGCAGTTTGGGTTTCCTGCCGTTTTGTCATGTAACCCACCAGATGGATGATCCTGTAAATGTGGCATTTGACACCTACCAGGAGATGTTGTGTTCATATGAACGTAATATCAGACCCTTGGCTAGTAATAATAATAATAATAATAATACTTTATTTCCATTTCAATACAATGGGTATTCGTCAGCCAGGGTAAGCCCCAACCCCCCACTGTGGTGTCCACCCACAGCAGTTCCTGCCAGTAAACAGCTTAAACTCTCGGTCTTGGACGGGAACCGATCTTTCGACCTCATGAATGCGAAGCCAGCGCGTTACCACTGTACTAGCCAGTAGGGCCTAACAGCTTCCGTTCTTCTGTAATAGAATGCAGATAACTCTTATAGTTCATAGTAAGCCGTAAAGACTTGTACTGCTGTATTATTGCTTTGTTTTTCGGAAACTGTGAAGGACTTTATTGCCTCACAATAAGTTTTAATGATTGAATTTGTGCCTTGTTTTTATTATGATCACTATAAATAGTGCTAAACGTATTAAATACTATTATGGTGATAAAATGATCAGTCATAAATCATAATTATTACTTAATCTTTTTTGAAGATTACAAAGGAGCGAATGCTGTATAATCTCTGCTGATTGAAGTTATGTTTTGCTGCTCTTTCGATCATGCGTTTGGTGTTATAACTCTAATGAATAAATAATGTGTATGATTTACTTTTTTAAAAGCCAAAAGGAATAAAATTTCTAATAAGAAATAGTTTTCATGCATGAGATCATTCTATTCTATTCTAAAGAGCACTGACAAGAATATGTCTCATAATAACTTAAAGGTCAATGTTTTCCTTTCTGTTCGCAAAAAAGGTATAAGTGGTAAATAAGTGAATACTCTTTTTCTCTATTATCTGAATGTTTAAAGTTATTATCATATATACACATGCCTCATTTCCCCCTTGTAAGGGGGGTGGCCGAGCCAAGAAACGCGCATTCATCACGATCCACACACACCTCAACCACTCCTCTCAGCTCCTTAGGGATAAAGGGTTGCCACGTCTCCCCTCCCCTTCTACCCTGCTTGGGTCACCCACATGGTAGGCGGGGTAGAATATTCCACAATGAAGCACGACAGCCGCAGCTGGTATATCCCCACCGCTTCATCACATGGTAACTCCCCTCAAACCAACCACCACAGTTCACTGGGATAGCAGGTGCGAGGAATCCCTTTGGGCCGCTATTATGGCCTGCTGTAATGAGAGGCAAACTGATTAAAGTGTCCACCAATGTAGTGGTTATAATTAAAATTATGTCCCCGTGTTTTGTATCACGGAAATTGCGTGAGAATGACAAAATATGACCAAAACATTCAATGATATATAATAAATTTCTTATTTTTTTTATCTCCATCTGGTTAAATGTTATTGTTTGGACGCACCTTTTTAGGGACTATTGTGTTAGGTTAATGGGATATTTGGTCATTACTAATGAGTCAAAAGGGATCAAATGCGGAAAAGTGTGAAAAGATATCCATCAATATTAATGTGCTTCTCATTAACGAACGGAAAAATCATGAAAAGGAGGAAATGGAGGATGAATTGAGAGATGATTATTGAACTTTTTCTAAATAAGAGAATGGTCATGAAATTCGATCCTTTGATGCAGAAGCCCAATATGAATATCTCCTATTAAGCCACTGAGATATGTATGTAAATTATTGACTACGAAGATAAGGAGGAGTTAGTTAAGCATTCTCTTTAGAATAACACTGGTCCAGACTCTAGTCCCTTGGTTCGTTTACCCTGAAATTGGTTCCCTCAAGACACAAAAAAACTAATGATCATATTTTTAAAAGCAGTAAAGAAAGCATACTGAAAGAGAATAGTAGACGAACAGAAGAAGGTTGAAATGATATTTAAGTTTTTACCTCTAATTAGGTCTTGCATAGTATTTATTTATTTCTTCTTCTTCTTCTTCTTCTTCTTCTTCTTCTTCTTCTTCTTCTTCTTCTTCTTCTTCTTCTTCTTCTTCTTCTTCTTCTTCTTCTTCTTCTTCTTCTTCTTCTTCTTCTTCTTCTTCTTCTTCTTCTTCTTCTTCTTCTTCTTCTTCTTCTTCTTCTTCGTAGTCGTCGTCGTCGTCGTCGTCGTCGTCGTCGTAGTCGTCTTCTTCTTCTTCTTCTTCTTCTTCTTCTTCTTCTTCTTCTTCGTAGTCGTCGTCGTCGTCGTCGTCGTCGTCGTCGTAGTCGTCTTCTTCTTCTTCTTCTTCTTCTTCTTCTTCTTCTTCTTCTTCTTCTTCTTCTTCTTCTTCTTCTTCTTCTTCTTCTTCCTCTTCTTTGGCAAGTTTTTCTTATGTTTATGTGTGGTGACTATTTCTCTGTAGCCTCTTTGACTCTGAAGGTAAGCATTTGCTTATTTACTCCCAGATGCCATACTTGACACCATCTCTTCTTCTTCCTCTTCTTCTTCTTCTTTGGCAAATTTTTCTTATGTTTATGTGTGGTGACTATTTCTCTGTAGCCTCTTTGACTCTGAAGGTAAGCATTTGCTTTTTTACTCCCAGATGCCATACTTGACACCATCTCTTTACACTTATTCTGCCCTGGGACCATTGTTTCTCAATAACCTTTACCTTAAGGGCTAAACAGACGATCAATATTACTGACAGTATTTCCCTGTACTGTCATTATTACTGTCGGTGTGTCCATCATATGGACGTAGTAGTTCACGTCAATAGAATGGTGTCAGTATTTTTACTGACAGTAATAATGATCGTCTTTACCCCCCTTTACCTTTACTTGCAATTGTTCCCATCCTCCTTGTAAGGGGGTTTTCCGAGCCAAAAAAACACACATTCACTAGAAGCCTTTTTGAATTTAATATTTGGTTTAGAGTTTTATAACCTAATATCAGCTTGACACTATATCCATATATTCGGGTTGAGACTGTCAAAGAGGTGACTTGGCTTCTTCCTAAAGTGAAGAATATATATATATATATATATATATATATATATATATATATATATATATATATATATATATATATATATATAGGCATACACTCAGGGTAACGATTACATCTGCCAAAAGAAGGCCTTCACAATAAGGCAACCGTCCTAGCCCTTAGTTGAAAAGGGAGTTTATGACGTAAAACCGAAACCAATATATATATATATATATATATATATATATATATATATATATATATATATATATATATATATATATATAAAATGTATATATATATATATATATATATATATATATATATATATATATATATATATATATATATATATATATATATATATATATATATATATATATATATATATATATATATATATATATATATACATATATATATATATATATATATATACATACATTACATACATATATATATATATATATATATATATATATATATATATATATATATATATATATATATATATATATATATATATATATGTATATATGTATATATATATATATATATATATATATATATATATATATATATATATATATATATATATATATATATATATATAAAGAACTCCCATGATTGGCGAAAGGGAGACGCAGATCAGCCGTAAGTTACACGTTGACACTGGTAACTATCTCGATTTCTGTAGGGGTCACATGTATCTGGGATCAGCCTTTGTATCTTGCCTTCGTAGGGTTCAAGAGGTCTGTGATATTTCGCTTTTATTGCTCATACGTTACTATCAAGTGTAAAGTTCTTTACAGGGGTTACCATAGGTGTCGATGTGTATTGTCTGGTTTTAGGGAAGAAGAAGAAGAAGAAGAAAGAAGAAGAAGAAGAAGAAGAAGAAGAAGAAGAAGAAGAAGAAGAAGAAGAAGAAGAAGAAGAAGAAGAAGAAGAAGAAGAAGAAGAAGAAGAAGAAGAAGAAGAAGCTGCACTTTACGGACAAAGAATGAGATTAAAAAAGGAAAAACCGATTAAAGAAAGACAAAACGAAATGTAGTGTAGGGAAACGAAAACAATAAAAGGCGAAGAGAAGCAAGAATGAAGATGTATTTTGCCAAGGAAAAATATGGAAGGAAAGAGGCAAGAGGAAAAATAAAAAGAAGAATATGAAAAGGATTATATTCTAAGAAGAAAGAAAATTATGAAAAGAAAAAGTAAAAGATAAAAAAAACAAGAAGACGAAGAGAATTAATAGAAGGAAAGAAGGGAAAAATGAGGAAAGGAAAATTAAAAAATGAACACTAGAAGAAGTAGGAGAGAAATGAAATATTAAGATGAAAAGCATAGCAGAGAAGAACAGAAATGGAAACAAAAGAAAAGGGAACAGGGAGAAATGATGAAAAAAGAATAGGGAGAAAAAAAAGAGAGGGAGAGATAAAAGAAATTATTAGAAAAATTAATAAGTTGAATAAGAAGAAATGAAGAAGGAATTAAATAAGGGGAAGAGGAAAATAAAGAGAAAAATGAATAAAGACGAAAAAGAAGAGGAAATAAAAAAAGGAAGAAGGAATTAAGGAAAAACACTAAAAAAGAATGAAAGAAGATTAAAGCAAAAGGGAAAAGAATATTTGGCCAAGAAAAGATAAAAACGAAAAAAGTATTTTCTAAATGAGAAAAAAAATAATATTAATAAAAAAAAATATACGGCCGAGGAAATATAAATTTTACGTTTTGAGAAAAAAAAAAAAAAGGTTATGAAGAAGGCATGTTTAGTTTGCCGAGTAGAAATTAGTATATAAATAAATAAATAGATAAATAAATAAATAAAGTAACAAATAACAATTATATTGAGAACTTAGTTTTGTTTTTTTTTGGTCCCTGGGGATTCGGTTACCATTGGCCTTATTGGAAATCGAATTGAAACGAGATTTAGCGCAGATATAGGTATTGGAAGATATATATATATATATATATATATATATATATATATATATATATATATATATATATATATATATATATATATATATATATATATATATATATATGTATATATATATATGTATATATATATATATATATATATATATATATATATATATATATATATATATATATATATATATATATATATATATATATATATATATATATATATATATATATATATATATATATATATATATATATATATATATTGTTTTCTTGTAACCATTAGATAGTAATAAGTACTTATTATAAATAGGTATTACTGTTATTGCTATTCGTTTTTGCAAACAGTGTTTTCCTGTTATATGGATAAAGTTTAAATATTGTTTATGATGAAAATAGAATCATTAAAGAACACACACACACACACACACACACACACACACACACACACACACACACACACACACACACACACACACACACATACATACACACAAACACACACAGACACGCACACACACACACGCACGCACGCACGCACGCACGCACGCACGCACACACACACATTTTATATATATATATATATATATATATATATATATATATATATATATATATATATATGTATATATATATATATATATATATATATATATATATATATATATATATATATATATATATATATATATATATATATATATATATATATATATACACATATACATATACATATACATATATACATATACATATATATATATATATATATATATATATATATATATATATATATATATATATATATATATATATATATATATATATATATATATATATATATATATATATATATATATATATATATATATATATATATATATATATATATATATATATATATATATATACATATATATATATATATATATATATATATATATATATATATATATATATATATATATATATAAAGTAACAAATAAAAGTTATAATGAATATATATTTTTGTCTTTTTTTGTCTCTGGGGATTCGGTTACCGTCCTTTAGGACGGTTCTTTCCTTATGCCTACATCTACACTGCTTATTCTGGCGTATTCATTACACATCTCTAGCTATTCCATTACATTTGACAAGTCGCAACACTCCCCACTTCTGTCTCTTTTTCTCTCTTTTTTCCTCATATTTGTTATTATTTATGGAAGGTCCACAGCTAATGGCCCCCAGTACTCGGCATAGAGAGGTGCAAAGAATCTTCGGGGATAGTGTAGACTCCACTATTGGCTTGAAGGCAGTCACGCCTGGTGGTAATAATGGTTCTGCCCTTAACCTTGCACCTCCCAATAGATCTGCTTCTTTCACTCTTCACTATTCTAACATTCGTGGCCTCAACTCTAATCTTTCGTCTGTGGAACAGCACTTGGTTAATTTCCTCCCTAACCTCCTCCTCCTATCTGACAACCAGCTCTCTATACATCCTTTCACTGACCCATTTCAAATCTCTCACTATAATCTGTATACTCGTTTTCGTTCCAAAGGTGGGGTCTGTGCCAACTGCAACACTAACACTCCTATTGCAAGGATCATGGACCTTTAATCTCCTGACTTTGATGTTCTCTGGCTAAAACGTCTATCTCTCCACTACCACTATTTTCCTTTGCTTCTGCTACTGTTCTCCAAACTCCACCGATTTTGTGTCTTTCTTGGAATATCTGTCCTAATGCCATGAGTCCTTGCTATCTTCTCACCCACATGCCGAAGTTCTCTACATTGGAGACTTCAATGTACACCACAGTGAGCGACTTCATTCACACTGATGTGGGAGGAAGTGAGGCTCTTGCTTTCTCTATTACTCCCGATCTGGATCAAATTATCAAACATTCTACTCGTGTTCCTGATTGTCACAAACATGCATTAACACTCTTGACCTATTTCTTACATCTAACCATTCAAACTACTCTTATTTTGTGCTTTCCCCTCATGGTAAGTCTGACCACTCTATGATCTCAATCTCTTCCATTTTTGCTCCCCCTCCACCAATCCCTGCTACTCAGCGCCGCCTTTGGCACTTTGAGTGTACCCAACATGGAAATTTGCTTAACATCCTCTTTGACTTCCCTTGGAATGACTACTGCTTTCAGTCCCACAACCCTGATCAGGTAGCTCTAAAAGTTGCCGAGATCATGACCGCGGGAATGGAGGCGTACATTCCCTCTTCTACAAAAACTTTCTCTCCCTCTAAACCTTGGTTTGACCGTGCCTGCTCCATGGCCAGGAATCGAGCAAACTGATCTTACCAAGCCTCTCTTTCTGATTTAACTCGCACCGTTTTTATTGTAGCTAGGAATCGCTGCACTGCTCAGTATCGAAGGTCTAAGGCATGCTTTATAAGAAGGAAAGTTGATGACCTAACTTCTCTCCCACTGACAAATGCTCCAGGCCCTTAGCCAAAAACCTCTCCAAAAACTTCTGTAACTCAAGCTTTCCCCCTCTCATTCATTCTGATGGTTCTATAGCTTGCTCTCCCACTGATAAAGCCACGCTCTTTGGCTCTCATTATTCTGCCAACTCTTTATAAACAATTTCAGCGCACCTGTTCCTCAATCATTACCCCTCGTTAACCCTATGCCCTCCCTTATCCTTTCTTCATGCAAAGTTCATAAGTTTTTTCACTCGCTAAAGACGAACAAGGCTTCTGGTACGATGGTATCCCTGCAAGATTCCTTAAGGAGTTTGCAGATGAACTGGTTCCCGTGCTTTGCCGTCTTTTTCGCCTCACTCTATCAACCAGTATCTATCCTTCTTCTTGGAGGCATGCTCTAGTTCAGCCTGTTCCTAAGAAGGGTGACTGCTCTATTCCTTCAAACTACCGACCTATTGCCCTAACCTCCTCTATTGCTAAAGATATCGAAACTTTGTTCAATGCTCACTTTTTAAAACACCTTGAATCTAACTC
>JAXCGZ010019523.1:0-10000 GCA_037179515.1 Halocaridina rubra
ATTAACAAAACTATTCAGAAGTATTTGTGTGACCAATGTGAGGTCTATCTGAATAAATAAAAAAAAAACAATGTGAGGTCTAAGCTGAACGCGCGCCCATTTGAAAGCCACACTTGAAAAAATATATTACGAAGCTGGACAAGTTTAAAAACACGCAACAAAGATGGTGTCGGAAATACAAGACTTTAGTTATAAGATATAAATTTAAAAAAATTATATTTATCATCACTTGAAGCCAGCAGAGGAAGAGCTATATTGTAACAATTTATCCATTAGTCCATTGATTTGTCAGAGTTGTTAAGGAGATATACTTTGAATTTGGTGGCTATAGCGGTCACAGTCTGGAGCTTCTTAAGACATAGTCTCTGCAATTTGTAAGGAGGATAAAAAAAATGTTGATGACTGGAACTAGATACAAAAAGTAATTGTCATTTCTAGGAACAGTTATAGTTTTAGTGGAAAATATTACAGGTGTCAGTTAATTAAAAAAGACAAGGAGATAGGTAATTAAGTCCAAATGGCTCCTTCCCGTCAATACAAATGGATTATTACTCCATCGTGAAAGGACTCAGATGTAACGTAACTTATCGCCATACACACACACACACACACACACACACACACACACACACACACACACACACACACACACATACACACACACACACACAAAACCCTAGCGGCTAAATCCATTTGCTGATCGATGTTTCTTTGAGCAAATGTTTTCGTATTGATTCTGATTTAATTTCCCTCTTCGACTTTCCAGCCTGCTTATGGCGTCCAGAAGTTTCAACCACCACAGATATCAGCCATCTCCAACTGTGCTATACGAAAATATGTCTCACAGTGAAATAATTAATTATTTAACAGCGTAAGTCTCCCATTGTTCAATTGCAATCTGTACTCAAGTACTAAATTAAATTGAGTTATGATATATTGCAGCTGTGAATATAAGCAACATTTGGGTAACTTACTAAAGACTTTACCGAGGTAATGCTTCACCCATAAAGATTAGAAAAAAAATAGAAAAAATTAGATATGAACTACATATTCTCTCTCTCTCTCTCTCCTCTCTCTCTCTCTCTCTCTCTCTCTCTCTCTCTCTCTCTCTCTCTCCTCTCTCCTCTCTCTCTCTCTCTCTCTCTCTCTCTCTCTCTCTATCTATCTATCTATCTATCTATCTATCTATCTATCTATATATATATATATATATATATATATATATATATATATATATATATATATATATATATATATATATATATATATATATATATATATATATATATATATTTCTATCGATGTATCTATCCATCTTTCTCTCTCTATCTATCTATCTATCTCCAATTCATAGCCATAAAGAAAATACTTTACCAGCTTAAACGCTGATAAATATATTATGTAAATATAATGCAAATGCAAAGCTTCATACAGATTACTATCGACAGCAGCAAATAGACATTCAGAGAGACATGCATTGTAATAAGGGATTATGCGCTTAAAGTATAATACTTGAAGAAGAAAGAGACAATTGGCCTTAGAAAGTAGAAAAACGAAGAAAAATCTTAAGTATCTTGAAACTGTACCATAGTGAAACAGCCCATATATTTAACTAACTTCGTTCGGATTTGAAGGGAAAAAAATCATGAAATAATAGAAAAAGCAAAAGTAGAGAAAAAATGCAAAGAAAAAAAAACTTGGTACTGTGCCATATATAATACCTTGTTTTATGCCATGTTGAGAGAGAGAGAGAGAGAGAGAGAGAGAGAGAGAGAGAGAGAGAGAGAGAGAGGAGAGAGAGAGAGAGAGAGAGAGAGAGAAGAGAGAGAGAGAGAGAGAGAATGTATGAATGAAAGACTGAGATATATCTATATATATATATATATATATATATATATATATATATATATATATATATATATCTATATATATATCTATATATATATATGTGTTGTGTGTGAGTGGTGTGTGTGTGTGTGTGTGTGTGTGTGTGTGTGTGTGTGTGTGTGTGTGTGTGTGTGTGTGTGTGTGTGTGTGTGTGGTGTGAGAGAGAGAGAGAGAGAGAGAGAGGGAGAGAGGAAGAGAGAGAGAGAGAGAGAGGAGAGAGAGAGAGAGAGAGAGAGAGAGAGAGAGAGAATGTACCAATGAATGACTACAGAAAACATTAATATTCTCTCTCTCTCTCTCTCTCTCTCTCTCTCTCTCTCTCTCTCTCTTCTCTCTCTCTCTCTCTCTCTCTCTCGCACGCACGCACACACACACAAGCTTACGTATATACAATAATACATCTATGCATGTATAGTAGGCTATGTTTAGTGAGGTTAAAAAAGGGGGGGGGGTTGGAGCACACAAAAAGGCTGCCGTTAAATCCACGTTCTTCCACCAGGTATTTCTCAGATTTGGCATCCAACTCATGTGGGTATGGTCGATGGTAAAGAGGTATGACGGAGGGCAGTGCCTAATATACCTCTGACAGTGCCACATCTATCCCATTCACTCATTGTTGTTGTGTGTTAAGGTATGTAAGCATCCCAAGTGTTCGCAAGTTAAATAAGAAATCGTATTTTTATACAAAATTATTACATTAATTACGAGAATAGTAATTACTTTTGTTATTATATCTGAATTTTAAACGATAGTGTCATATTTGTGATTAACTGCATCTTTGATGATCACTCCCACTTCTATGGTGACATACTAGTACATAGTGCTAGACTAAATATATCTGATCAAGTACATAACTGAAATTTATAACATATTCTCATTATTTCGTGTTTGATTTGTCTCCATTAATACCCTAATAATGAGGGAGGAGACAAACAGAGTAGATCTTGGAGATGAAGGCTGAATTCCCTTCCTAACGCTCCGCGGTGGCCTTGCTTGCGGGTCTGTCACTTCATGAGTTGAATATTCTAACCACTACGCCACTACGGTTCCCATATTAATTATTCACTTCTTCTTCTTCTTCCTCTTCTTTTTCTTATTATTCTTATTATCATTATTATTATTTTTATTACTGCTATTATTATTATTATTATTATTATTATTATTATTATTATTATTATTATTATTATTATTTTGTTTTATTATTATTATCATTATAATTATTTTTATTACTGCTATTATTATTATCATTATTATTATTATTATTATTATTATTATTATTATTATTATTATTATTATTATTATTATTATTATTATTATTATTATTATTATTATTATTATTATTATTATTATTATTATTATTATTATGGTGGCAAATTTTATATTTTTTTCGTCCAATAAGAATCTCAGAACTTAAAGATGATGATAAAAAATCTCTATCCATTTATTACTTATATATTCCAAACACTTTATTGGACCGCCTGAACATACATACTCCATTAATTATTTTTGACGCACGCATTGATGTTTCTTGTATCTTCCTAAGTATGTTCGATAAATATTTTATTATATAATTCCAATTTGTATATCTAAAAATATTCATTCAGGAAATGAATGTTTGGTCATTATATTGTAGTGGACATTCATTTTCTCTCGTCGATAAGATTCAGTCAGCCTGTAAATAGTTGGTGATTTTATAATTGTGCAAATTTATTTTGATTGAATATTTTGTGCTATTTAACAGTAAAATTCAGTTTGTTAGCTCATTTTGATTTTAATATGTATTGTTAACGAAATTAACTCTGGCAGTGAGTTTTCTTGTATGTATTTAAGTAACGACATCAGCCCTCTGTGAATACGAGGCGTGTTTTTTAATATATTTTTTTATTACATTTTAATCAGCATTTTAGTTTCAGTCATACCACACAGTCAAAATTATTCATTCTTTTGTTTATTGGATGGGTACTTTATAAAATATATATATTAAAAAAAATAAATAAATATATATATATATATATATATATATATATATATATATATATATATATATATATATATATATATATATATATATATATATATATATATATATATATATATATATATATATTCTCTCATATGAGCTTCTTCTCGCTTAGGTTGTATTCAATAGCAAAACTGATATTATTATTATTATTATTATTATTATTATTATTATTATTATTATTATTATCATTATTATTATTATCATTATTATTATTATTATTATTATTATTATTATTATTGTTATTATTATTATTATTATTATTATTATTATTATTATTATCATTATTATTAATAATAATAATAATAATAATAATAATAATAATAATAATAATAATAATAATAATAATAATAATAATAATAATAATAATATAGCAGTTTTTCTACTGAATTAAACCTAAGCGTGAAGCAACTCATATAAGATATTTATATATTTGTCTGAAGATATATTTTTTATAAAGTATTTTATGAAATTCCTAGTTATTTTTTCTCATGTTTGTTATTATAATACATTTGAGAAAATGATAACGTTTAAATTTTTAAAAGATGCTCTCTCTCTCTCTCTCTCTCTCTCTCTCTCTCTCTCTCTCTATATATATATATATATATATATATATATATATATATATATATATATATATTATATATAATTACTTTTAAACTAATAATGATAATAGTAATAGTAATAATAATAATAATAATAATAATAATAATAATAATAATAATAATAATAATAATAATAATAATAATAATAATAATAATAATAACACAAACCAATGTAATATACACTTTCATGGAGCAGATGGACTGCAAGCCATCTGTGAACATAATAGAATAAGCAAAGGAAAGGTCATTTAGTTAGAAGGAAGATGTATACTCATCTTTAGCTCTGCTGAGGTATGTTGCTGAAAGGGCCAACAACAACAGCCCCAATATCTTCTTATAAACAAAGCTAATGACCAGAAAGCCAAACATTTACGCGATAGAAGTCACACCGTTTGTAACAGACACAAGAGAAATGTTGCAGCTTAAGGTCATACCCGTTTAAAGACTTTGGGTATGACTTAACTCTTACATATTGTTCATGTCTGTTTGTTTACAATGGAAGTATTGAATATAATAGGTCTGGTATTTTCTTATTCTTTTTATTGATTTGAATTTTTTTTTTCTTGTAATTCAGGTCTTAAGGTTGTCATATACAACAGTGAAAGAGATATTATGTAAAATATGACATTTTTTTAAATATTTTTGGTTTGGCTTTTTTATGTAAACACAAAAAGTAAACTTACCCGAAAGCTCACAAATTTCCCTGTGTTTGAAGGAGTTGAGAAAAATAGATTTCTGATCTCTTCCAAGCGGAGATGGTCTTTGTCGTGATTGGGATACTTACAAGAACCCTTCGAATGAGGCCCAATTGGCAAAATCACATTGAAATGTAAATAATAATGAAGCACCCTGTTCTTGTAGTACTTGATTCAATATTATGATAAATAAATAGGTAAAAAAATAAACAGTCAGGAATTTCAGCTCTTTATTAACAAAACACTTTAAAATGCAAATATTTCATGCAGATATTTTAAAACTTATTTTATTTACTATCCCATTACTGTTGCACCGTTAGCATATAAACTGGTGTTTACAAAATTTATTTATGAGGTAGAGCCTTGGGCAATCCTCTTTCACATTAAAATAACAAATTCTATTTATGAAGTAGAGCCTTAGGCAATCCGTTTTCCCATTAAAACAGCTGCGAGAGTAGTTGACATACGATTTTTATTACCGTTTTGTAAGTCACAATGAATCCTCATTCGAATGATGTTGAATACAGACTGGTTAGAGCTAGGGGATTAAGGCTGGACACCCTTCCTAGCACCACGAGACGAGTTCGAACCCACGTTTGGTCAGGTTTGTCTCCTTCCGACCGAGCTACCGCGTAATGTGATTATAAACTTTCAGAATATGTTAAAAATGTTTTATTATTATTTTGAAGCTGGTACACGTGTCAATATTGATTTCGGCTGTATGTAGTATTAATTTTTTGTGACATGCGTACACAGGGAACTTTTTTTTACCCAGGTGGTATTTTTAATATTTTTCCATCCGGTCGTTAGAACGTTCTTGTATATTGTGGTGTGTGTTTGTAGTTGGGCCCAATTAAAACTTTTTTACGTTATTCGTCGGAATGTGGCATACAGCTATCTGTTGTGTTCGATACGCGTACACATTCAAACATCTCACTGCCTCAATGGATATACGCACACACACACTTACGAATTCCTTCTCTGGATTTCGTAATTATTTGGCTCTCTTATTTTTTCCTCTTGGTTGTAGGTTGATATGATGATATGAACACTTGGCACTTCGATTGCAATTCCTCATTCATTCCTCTTAGAATCAGAAGTGTTTCAAACTAGATCCGGTGAATAACAATATATTTTCAATCATATATATATATATATATATATATATATATATATATATATATATATATATATATATATATATATATATATATATATATATATATATATATATATATATATATATACATATATATATATGTGTGTGTGTGTGTGTGTGTGTGTGTGTGTGTGTGTGTGTGTGTGTGTGTGTGTGTGTGTGTGTGAATTATTGATAGGTTTGGATTTCATATATTTTGTACTAATGGACAATTTTTAGCTCTGTGGCGATATGCTCACCCTGACTGGTAAGATCGGAATTCAGCCGCATAGTTATTGAAAACTCATGTAATATTTTGAACAGATTGGAGGGCAAGGGGAAGGCAGTACTTGTTACGTTTGTCGTATCCTATTCTGTCTGCTTCCTAGGCTAAGAAAGAAACCATTTGATAATCAGGAATTGGGATTCTTTGCGATAAAATAGTTGTTTGAGATTATGGTTGATTGGAAGGCAAGCTGAAAGGTCAAACCCGCTGCTTTGAATTTCCTATATATATATATATATATATATATATATATATATATATATATATATATATATATATATATATATATATATATATATATATATATATATATATATATAAAAAAAAGAACATGTCTGAACAACCTTGACTCTTGGATGACTGGATTATCAAGAAAACAAGTTTTATGTTCCTTATTTCACACTGTACTAGCCTGCTGGCTAGTACAGTGGTAACGCGCTGGCTTCGCATTCACGAGGTCGAAAGATCGGTTCCCGTCCAAGACCGAGAGTTTAAGCTGTTTACTGGCAGGAACTGCTGTGGTTGGACACCACAGTGGGGGGTTGGGGCTTGCCCTGGCTGACGAATACCCATTGTATTGAAATGGAAATAAAGGTTTATTATTATTATTATTATTATTACTCTCTCTCTCTCTCTCTCTCTCTCTCTCTTTCTCTATCTATCTATCTATATATATATATATATATATATATATATATATATATATATATATATATATATATATATATATATATATATATATATATATATATATGTATATATATATATATATATATATATATATATATATATATATATATATATATATATATATATATATATATATATATATATATATATATATATCAGACGCATACACGCATATACTCACATACATACAAACACATTCAATTATTCATTCATTCATGTTCCCCTGAATAGGAATACCTCAGTTGAGCCTTTGCCCACAGGTGTACGAGTATATATCTGTATGTATGATGTGAATGAATGCATTTAACTCTTCTCGTTTCTCAATATAAATAAATCCTCGTAAGACTTGAAGCCTTTAACATGCTAACGAGAGAGGTCTTGCCTAACTTCATGCTAAACACTCACATCAGTGATTACATTTGGAAAATAAACAGATATATAAACAATTAGATAAATAAATAAATAATTTGATTAATACTCTTGCAAAAAAAAAAAAAAAAAAAAAACTCTTGGCTTACCACCTGTTCGCGACTATGCAGCTCCCAACAGCATCTTTCCACCTGTTTTTCCCTTTCCCCCTCCCCACCGTGGCCATAATTATCACCTGCTTACCCTCCCCCCCCCTCTCTTGCCAACACAGAAATATGAATTTTGCCACCTTGGGATCTGTTAGGCACAGGTGGAATGCCTTGCCAACTGAAAGTTAAAGAAAGGAAGTCTTGCAATATGAATTATAGCAACCAACCTACATACATACATACATACATACATACATACATACATACATACATACATACATACATACATACATACATACATACATACATACATACATACATACATACATACATACATACATACATACATACATACATACATACATACATACATGCAGGAAGGCAGGCAGGCAGGCAGGCAGGCAGACATGAGGAAAATAAGAAAAAAAATCTTAACACAAGGAAGCACACCATTTAATTTGCTGGCCAAGTAAAGAAAAAACAGACTGTGAAACAAATGAAAAGTACTTATGCACAAAAAAAATATAGGAGTCTTCTCAACTGACAATGTAATGAGGATAATTAACCCCATGGGTTAATAATCACAGTAGACTAAATTACATTATGTATACCGAGA
The DNA here is from genome assembly GCA_037179515.1 of Halocaridina rubra. Lineage (NCBI taxonomy): Eukaryota > Metazoa > Arthropoda > Malacostraca > Decapoda > Atyidae > Halocaridina > Halocaridina rubra. Next base: position 8,456 of record JAXCGZ010019523.1, read on the forward strand.
GATTATGCCCACACAATGCTATCAAGTGATGAGTGGTAGGCTGATATGATTAATTGAATTTCATTATATCTATATATATATATATATATATATATATATATATATATATATATATATATATATATATATATATATATATATATATATATATATATATATATGCCTTTTCCCCCTTGTAAGGGGGGTGGCCGAGCCAAGAAACACGCATTAACCACGATCCACACACACCTCAACCACTCCTCTCAGCTCCTTGGGGATAAAGGGTTGCCACGTCTCCCCCCCCCTTCCACCCTGCTTGGGTCATCCACAAGGTAGGCGGGCAAGGTTATTCCACAGTGAGGCCCGACAGCCGCAGTTGGTTTACCCCCACCGCTTCATCACATGGCAACTCCCCTCACACCCGTCCACCACAGTTCACTGAGTTAGCAGGTGCGAGAAATCCCTCCTCCACTCATTTCTATCTTTTGCACGCACTCTTCCCTGCTCCACTGACAATCCATGTGCATTCAGTGCTCTTTTCACGCCATCCATCCATCTCATTCTAGGTCTCCCTCTTGACCTAACTCCAATCACTTCTGCACTCCACACTCTCTTCACTATTCATTCGTCACTCATTATTTTCATGTGTCCAAATCACATCAAAAATCTCTCTGATCTAATCTATCCAACAGCTTCATTCCAACACCCGTTCTCTGCCTGACATCCTCATTTCTTACTTTGGATATTCTAGATACACCAATCATACCTCTCAAACACCTCATCTCCATTACATTCAACTTCTTCCTTTCCTCCCCTCTTGCATTCCAAGTCTCTGCTCTATACAATGCTGTCGGCACAATCACACTTTCATACATCCTTCTCTTTGCATTCATTCCCAATTATCTAATTCTCATAATACTTTTCAACCCACCTAGATATTTAATTGCTTTCTATCTATCTATCTATCCATCAATCCATCTATCTATCTCTCCATCTTGCTCGATCGCTCGCTCTCTTTCAAAGAGGAAACTATTTAAACTGTTTGTCTTTGATAAAAGGATATACCTGTACCCGGGATTTGTTTTGATGTTTCCTAATTGATATTTTTACGTATCCCTTTATCTTGGTCTATTTTCTCGTTTCTGCCAGCTATCTAATTCTTTCTTTCCCTAATATGACGAGGTATTTTATATTTTCTTCCTGTGGGCGTGATGAATATTTTTTTCCAATGATAGCGGTGCATAGAACATTTGTTTTTGTTTTTTCATTTTCTAAATGCCTTGTTTTAAATTCTAGTTTTTTCTGTATTTTTTATTTTTTTTTTTTTTTTTTTTGCATATTAATCCTCAAGCCGTCGAGATATGTCCCTATCAAAGTTGATATATGCAGAGGTAGTCAGGAAAATAAATCTCGGCTATAGGGGCATTCGAGCAATAAGACTATTATATCTGTAAAACTTGAGACTAAGTATTTTTTTCCGTGACCATATATAAAATATAATCATGATATTATGTTTATGGACATAGTCATATCACTCGAGAAATGAAAACTGAAGATTCTGTTGTG
>JAXCGZ010019523.1:27500-30000 GCA_037179515.1 Halocaridina rubra
CATCTTATCTGCTATACCAGGAATGAATACATTCTATCTGAATGCCATTTTGTTCATATTACAGCTTCTCCTGCCCTCACTCGTGGCTTCGATTTTTGCATTTACTCTCTCGTGCACCATAAGTTTCAATAAGTGTTCTTTTCCGTGCTCATTTGTGAAATCCTGTCTCTGGCCGGCAGTTTTTTGGCGTGCCGAGGTGTCTTGTTTTTCAGCTATTTTCCTCCCCCAAACTTACATTTATCATTATACAGAGTATATCAATGACTTCGTCATTTGTTGTAGTTTTTCATGAATCAATAAAAAAAAACGGACAATAATTCTTGGGACCGTTTATGAATATGGAATAAAGTGTGCGAATACAGAGATGTAAGGTCTGAGTGATGAGTGAGGGAGATGGAAACTGCCTTTGTTTTATGCCTCGCACTCATAGCCACACCAGTGGAGAGGGTTGCTAATTAGTTCATTCGAGATAGAGTGAGGAAACTTATGTTCAGCCAAAAACTTATGCCAGTGGGGTGAATATAACTATTTAAGAATAATATTTTTTGTTCAAATGGACGCCAATGGCATCACGGTGCACTTAGGCCTTAAAAATGTGTACTACTCTATTGGCGTCACCGTGTTTGAAAGGGTTAATTCAAATCTCAGCTATAAAGGCAATAATAATAATCAAATAAACACTTTAACATATGTGAAAACATGAATCATATTTTACCCCTGACCAGGACTCGAACCTAAGACACATAATTACTGTGCCAAGGCGCAGTGGTGTAGTTGATAGCGCCTTGGCACAGTAATTATGTGTTTTAGGTTCGAGCCCCGGACAGGGGTAAAATATGATTAATGTTTTCACATATGTTAACCAGATTATTTGATTATTATTAATGCCCATATAGCTGAGATTTGAATTAAATGCGAAAAACGAAGCCACGAGTGAGGTTAGGAGAAGCTTGAATATGAACAAAAGGCATTCACATAGAATGGCCTCATTCCTAGTGTAGCAGTTAAGCTGTAAGGTTTGCTTCGTCTTTTGACGTTAAGTGGTGTAGTTGATAGCGCTTGGCACAGTATTTATGTGTGTTAGATTCGAGTCCCCGTCATAGATAAAATATAATTCATATATGTATATATATATATATATATATATATATATATATATATATATATATATATATACATACATATATATATATACATATATATATATATATATATATATATATATATATATATATATATATATATATATATATATATACACGAATTTATGTTTAATTAAAAATAAAGGACATTTAACTTAGTCATAAAGAAAAGGTGGTTCTCTTTTTCGTAAAATAATAATAAACTAAGTGAGTCCCAATTCTCTCTCTGGGGTAAAAAGGTTTCTCCTCTCATAAAAAAAAAATCTTTTTTCCTAAAATAAATTGGAACTGTCAGAGTTGCACTGACCTTTCATCTGGCAATATATAGCCTTGTAATTTAATTTAAATTCCATTTCAGTTCTTCCAGTCCTATTGCATGAAATTCTCAGAGATGCAGTTGAGGAATTTAGGTGCATTGTTGCTGTCAATGAAGTTTCTGTTATTCTTCCAATATGAGAATTATTATGGGTTGGAAGCGAAGACTCATACAACCTCAGAATGGTGGAAATGGATTCTGATATTATAAGTTTTCAGCCAATTCTGATGTTTTCAATTGATTTTTTTTTTCTGTTTCAAGTTGATGACACTTTTATGTTTTAGGTTCATGGCATCAGGCATTCATGTTAATAACTCTTATTAATGCTTTTTTTCATGAATTGTTATAATGTGAATTGATGACACCCCAACATTCCAGCTATTCACGTCTAACAGTTCTAAATTAATGAATTCTTAATAAGTTGCTCTGATGACTGATGACTTTTCGATTTAACCTAGTAAATCTATGTTGATGATTTCTTACACTTTTGGTTAATGAATTCTTATATATCTGTTTCAAAAATTCTGACACTGTCTTTCAATGACTCTTTACATGTCGGTTGATGACTTATTATTTTAAGGTTCATAAATTCCGGTGCTTAAATTCTTTTTGGTTAATGTCAGCTAAAAATTTTTTATTCATGAATTTTGAAACTTTGCATTGACTACTCATGACATTTCAGCTTTTTATTCTTGAAGATGTATGTATGTATGTATGTATGTATGTATGTATGTATGTATGTATGTATGTATGTATGTATGTATGTATGTATGTATGTATGTATGTATGTATGTATGTATGTATGTATGTATGTATGTATGTATGTATGTATGTATGTATGTATGTATGTATGTATGTATGTATGTAGGGAGATAGGAAGGTAGGCAGGTAGGCACATATGTATGAATAAACACTTATTACAAGCTAAATTTTGCGTTTATGCATGCATAATTATCCATGCAGATACATAAATGCATTATCACGTGTTCAATAAATGAATTACATACACATGGGGGAGCGTGATAAGCCACTGCAATCATGA
>JAXCGZ010019523.1:42500-47500 GCA_037179515.1 Halocaridina rubra
TAAAGTTGAGCCTGTTTCACTCCTCTTTCAAATATTTCAAACAGATCGCCCGGTCTTTTTTTTCAGACTAACAAATGGGCTCGAGAACAGACACGCTTTGTTAACAACAATTTCAAACAAATCGAACCTTTCAAGAGTTGGAAGATTCTATTTGAAGCACATATTGGAGCTAATCCAGATACTATCAAAGTGACGCTTATATTTATTTAATTTTTTATGAGTGTGACACTGGGACAGACAAGAAAATTGCCCTCATCGGGCCTAGGCGCCAAGAAGACATTAAGAAGAGGAAAAAGTAGAAGATTAAGGACAAGACAGAAATAAGGGAATGATACACTATACGAAAAGGACAGGCTGAAAAAATAATCGAAGTATTGATGACATAGAGATGTGGCAGTTTTAGGCCCTGGGATGACGATAGATCCTCTTTTTGAAGGAAGATAAGTTATAAGAATTAGGAAAGACAGAAGGTGGAAGAGAGTTCCAGAGTTTGGAGGTGGATGGGAAGAAGCAGTCGCTGGATTGACCAATCCGCGAGCTACAAATCTAAACACAGTACCTTTGAGACGAGTCCACTTGGCGAGTGATACGTAGCCTTGGCAGTGGGTGAGGGATGCAACTAGACAACTCATCAGAGCAGCAAGGAAAGTAGTCACATGAAATAAGAGAAATGGATGATAACTTACTGAGAAGAGAAAGTGATTTCACACTAAAAGTAAGAGAAGGGTCATTATTAAGTCTGACTGCCTTAGCTTCAACCCTATCAAGGAGATAAGTTTAAGAAGAAATACCCCAAATGCGCAAGTAGTATTCTAAGCAGGAACGGATAAGACCTTTATAGATTTTAAGTCATTGGAGAGAGGAAAAATGGTGGAAAAATTAAATATAACCCCCAATTTTTTGGATGCAAATTTATAAATTTGGTTTATTTGACTCCTCAAAGAATAGATAGAGGTTATCTGGATTCCTAAAATGTTAAAAGAATTAAGAGGGTGAAGTTGGTTAGTTTCGAAGACAATGGGGCTCTCAGGAGGAGGAGAACATAAAGATATAGCCAGAAACTTTGTCTTTGAGTCATTAGGTATTACTAAATTTTGGGTTCCCAATCAGGTCCCCCCTGCAAATCGGAGTTGAGATTAGAAGAATGAGTGTTGTGAAACTGATTACGAGTAGCAGATGAAGGTTGTGAAGAGAAGACAGAGGAAAAATTAAGGGTAGAATCGTCAGCAAAGGCATGGAATAGAAAGGAGGATGGGGACTGAAGAAGATCGTTGATGAAAAGAAGGAACAGAGTTGGTGAAAAAACAGAACACTGTGGAACACCAAAGCTAACGGGGAATAAGCTAGATATTGTGCCGTCAACAACCACATATATGTGACGGTTAGAAAGAAAACTAGAAATCAGAGAACAGAGACAAGGAATAAATCTATAAGCAGGGAGTTTGGCCAAAAGAGCTTTGTGCCAAACCCTGTCAAGAGCCTTAGAGGTATCAAGGGCGATGATAAAAGATTCTCCATGGTTCCTCAAAGAAGATTACCATACATGAGTAAAATAGGACTGGACGTAAGCCATACTGGTGATCGGAGATAGACGAGTTACATTCAATAGGACGGTAGGTGGAAGGAATAGAGTGGTCATCCTTCTTAGGAACTGTTTGAACTAGAGCATGTTTCCAAGAAAAAGGATAGATACTGGTTGAGAGAATGAGGTGAAAAAGACGGTCAAGCATTGGAACCAGTTTATCTGCAAACTCTTCAAGGAACCTTGTAGGGATACCATAGGGTCCGGATGCCTCCTTCATCTTTAGAGAGCAAAGAACATTACGAACTTTGCGTGAAGAAAGAATTAAGGAGGGCATAGGTATAGAAATGAGTAAAGTACAAGGCACAGGTGTACTGAAGTCACTGACAGAAGAGCTTGCAGAAAATTGAGATCCAAAGAGAGTGGCTATGACAGTGCGAGAGCAAGCTATAGAACCATCAGGATGAATGAGAGGGGAAAAGTTTGAGTTACTGATATTTTTTGGAGAGGTTTTTGGCTAAGGACCAGAGACCAGTCGGAGAGGAGGTAAGGTCATCAACTTTCCTTCCTAAAAAGGAAGCTTTAGACCTTTGAATCTGACAATGCAGCTATCCCCAGCTATAATAAAAGGAGAGAGTGTTAAATCAGGAAGAGAGGCTTGATACAACTGGTATGTCCGATCCCAGGACTGAATAGCCATGAAGCAGGCATGGTCAAACCAAGACTTAAGGGAGAAAAAAGTTTTCATAGAGGAGGGGATGAATGCCTCCATGCCTGTAGTTATGATCTTAGCAACTTTTAGGGCTACCTGGTCAGGTTTGCGGTCCGAAAGCAGTAGTCATCCTATGGAAAGTCAAAGAGAAAGTTACGCAAATTGGCGCAATTAGTACTTTCAATGTCCCAAAGGTACCATTGAATAGAAAGAATAGTTGGAAGGGAAGCAAAAATGGAAGGCACTTAGATCACAGCATAGTCAGATTTACCAAGAGGGGAAAGCACAGAATAAGAGTGGTAAGAAGGTTTAGAGGTAAAAATAGGTCGAGTTAACTGTATGTTCATAGATATCGGGAATACGAGTAGAATGTTTGATAATCTGCTCCAAATCGTGAGTAATAGAGAAAGCAAAAGCCTCACTCATTCCACATCAGTAAAAGAAGAATGAAGCCACTCACTGTGGTGTACATTGAAGTTTCATATATAGAGAACTTCAGCATGTGGGTGCGAAGATAGCAAGGACTCGGCAAGAGGACAGATATTCAAAGAAGGACACAAATTCAGTGGAGTTAGGAGAGCAGTAGCAGAATCAAAGAAATATAGTGGTAGTGGAAAGATAGGCTTTCAGCCAGTGAACATCAATGTTAGGAGATTCAAGGTCCATGAACCTTGCAATAGGAGTGTTAGTGTTGCAATACACACAGACCCATCTTTGGTATGGAAACGAGAATACAGGTTATAGCGAGAGATTTGCAATGGGTCAGGAGAAGCATGGTTAGACAGCTGGGTTTCAGAGAGAAGGAAAAAGTTAGGGAGGGATGTACCTAAGTGCTATTCCACAGACGAAATACTGGAGTTCAGATCCCAGATGTTAGAAAAGTGAAGTGTGAAAGAAGTAGATCTATCAGGTGCAAGATTAAGGGCAAAACCACAACTACCACCAAGCGCGTCTACCCTCACACCAATAATGGAGTCAACAAGATCTCCAGAGATTCATAGCACCCATCTATGCCGGGTACTGAGGGCTATGAACTGTGGATCTTCCATATTTATAGTGAAATTGAGTAAAAGATACAAGGGATGGGGAGTCCTCTGACTGTCAAATAATGGGATAGAGATATGTAATGAATACGCCAGTTCGGTGTGGATGTAGACATAAAGAAAGAATCGTGCCTAAAGGAAGATTTATCCTAGAGCTGTCTAGGCCAGTCCTAGTTAAGTCCGTAATACCACAAGTCGAAATATTGCGCATTTTGAAGGAAGGACAAATATACACACATATATATATATATATATATATATATATATATATATATATATATATATATATATATATATATATATATATATATATATATATATATATATATATATATATATATATATATATATATATATATATATATATATATATATATATATATATATATATATATATATATATATATATATATATATATATATATATATATATATATATATATATATATATATATAATATATATATATATATATATATATATATATATATATATATATATATATATATATATTTATATATATATATATATATATATATATATATATATATTATATATATATATATATATACATACATATATATATATATATATATATATATATATATATATATATATATATATATATATATATATATATTATATATATACATACATATATTATATATATATATATATATATATATATATATATATATATATATATATATATATATATATATATATATATATATATATATATATGTGTGTGATTACCTGTGATTGTGATTACCTAATTGTGTTTACGGGAAAGAGCCCAAAGCTCGTATCTTCCCGTCTCCTCATCGGTTCCATTTTATACTTAGTCATACTTATCATACCTGTCCTTAAAACTATGGATTCAGATACCATTAACTACCTCCTCGCTTAGCCAATTCCAATTATCAACTACTCTTACACTGAAAAAGTATTTCCTTACATCCTGCGAAGAAGTTTTCTTACCAAGCTTCAAACTATGACCTCTAGTTCTAGAGCCAGCCATATCAAAATATCGATCCCTATCCACTCTATCATAACCATGAAGGAATTTAAAGACTGTCACCATATCCCCCCTCACTCTTCTAGCTTCGAGTGATGGTAAGTCTAATTCCCTCAGCCTCTCATCATAACTGAGATTGCGTATTTCTGGCACCAGTTTCGGGGCATGTCTTTGAACTTTTTCAAGCTTAGCTATGTGCTTTTTCAAGTGCGGATTCCAAAAGGGGGCTGCATATTCGAGTTTTGGCCTCACATAGGTTACATAAATATTTCTGAACATTTCCTTGTCCATGTGCCTGAAAGCTACCCTTACATTTGATAAGAATGCATATGCTGCCCTTACTATGCCATTTATATGTATTTCTGGAGACAAATCTGCCAGTATGTTTACTCCTAGATCTCTCTCATTTTCTGTCTCTTGAAGTTGTACTCCAGCCACCGAGTAGTCAAGCTTGGGCGTGTGTGTGTGTGTGTGTGTGTGTGTGTGTGTGTGTTTGTATATATGCATATATGTATATATATATATATATATATATATATATATATATATATATATATATATATATATATATATATATATATATATATATATATATATATATATATATATTAATATATATATACATATATATATATATATATATATATATATATATATATATATATATATATATATATATATATATATATATATATATGTGTGTATA
>JAXCGZ010019524.1:0-2500 GCA_037179515.1 Halocaridina rubra
CTGTTACATGTTGACTAAAGAATAATAATAATAGGAGCTGAACTACTTTCTCCGCTCACCCTTGAGGGAGGGGGGTTAGTGTAAACAACTGTAAGTTGTGTCAAGCATTTGCCAACTATAAACAAATGACAACATTGTTACAATCGCAACATTTAAAAAAAAAGTGCAAATATGATTGTTTAATTCGTGTTTTATTTACTTTTTTATGAGATTTCTATTAAAAAAATTCTAAACAACTGTAATTTGTGTCAAGCATTTGCCAAATGTAAGCAAATATATATAAAAAATTCGATGTGATTATGTAATTTGTGTGTGTATTTTGCTATGCATTTTGTCAGCGAAATATCACTAATTTTTTTCTCTCTCTCTCTCTCTCTCTCTCTCTCTCTCTCTCTCTCTCTCTCTCTCTCTCTCTCTCTATATATATATATATATATATATATATATATATATATATATATATATATATATATATATATATATATATATATATATATATCTGTCTATCTATTTCAGTGTCTATCTGTGTGTGCGCATGTACCTGTGCGTACGTGTGTGTGTGTGTGAGAGAGAGAGAGAAAGAGAGAAAAATATAATCTCTTATAAATTATTCAGTCTTATCTATTCTGTTATAAATCAAATAAAACTATGGCCACACTAGACACTAAGGCTACGTTTCCACTAGGCTGCAAAACGCTGCTTCTGTTTTTCGCAGCCTCTGCCTGAGTTTAGGTGATACATGTAATCCTATGGAGCTGTTTCCACTAGAGGCTGTGTTTCGCAGCTGCGAAACGCAGCCTCTAGTGGAAACAGCTCCATAGGATTACATGTATCACCTAAACTCAGGCAGAGGCTGCGAAAAACAGAAGCAGCGTTTTGCAGCCTAGTGGAAACGTAGCCTAAGAATATTGGACCCAATTTTCCCCTACAAGATGTTGTTTCAAAATTTCCCCTTCCCCCCCCCTTTTAAAACTTTCAAAAGGTCAATATCACAAAAGTTCGAAATTCCGAAAAATCTGCTTTAATACATCAAAAATTCCATAAAACTGAGGTCACACTAGACATTAGTATTCCTAGACTCAGAAACTTCAACCTTTGGTCTGCTTTACCTTCTTATTCAAAATAGTGACGACGTTGCATTCAATAAGTCTCAGAATTTTAAAAAATTCCACAAATAATTTCTACAAAATATTAAGAAATTAAATAAAACTGTGGTCACACTAGGCATTAGTTTTTATTGATTCAGAGACTTTGGGCCATTTACTCGTAGCGTTTCCTATTCAAAAACTTGCGATGTTACTTTCAAAATTTCCCAGAATTTCAAAATTCTGTGAATAACTTCAACTTATTAAAACTTGATATACAACCTTTGTCACACAAAACACTGAATTTTCAAAAGAAAAAATTAGAAAAAAGAAGAAGAAAAGGCTGATAAAAATCACTAGATATGACTCTATACGTTAATAGTGTGACTAGGGCTGCCGGCTGCAACCATTACCGCATTGCATGTCTTTCACAGGACCTCTGCAGTGCATTTTCCGTCTTACGTAATTAGAAGACTTCGGTTATCTTCTTATTTCATGAGACTGGACTCTCTCTCTCTCTCTCTCTCTCTCTCTCTCTCTCTCTCTCTCTGTATGTATGTATGTATGTATGTCCAATTCTCAATCTCTTATATGCGGAAAAGACGACACTTAAGAGGGGTTTACACGGTCAAACGGTTCGTCGAACGCGGTTCGACAGACAAGTATTTGAAGTGATGTTCGAACGTGTGAACGGGGTATTTGGTTGTCGAACACGTACGACAAACGTGTTCGACAACCAACTACCCCGTTCACACGTTCGAACATCACTTCAAACACTTGTCTGTCGGACCGCGTTCGACGAACCGTTTGACCGTGTAAACCGCCCTTTAGAACTTTCTCTCTTTCTCTATTATCTATCCATCTATCCATCAATTATCTATCTATTTATTTACAGCGCTATGCAGTAATGTGTAATTTCTAGTAATCATCATAACTAGATATTCTGCATGGCACGGAGACGGGAAATTACAAAAATCTTCTTTCCATCTATAACTAGATGAATATACATACAAATGCGCGAACACCAAATTTATTCATAGCTGTCTCCATGTATACACCTACGCATATCTCTGTATATTAGCATCTACGTACTGTATGTATATAACTTTTCACAGGTATACTGTAACCCTAATTCTTATCCCTACTGATAATAGAGCTTGCGCAGATACTGCTCCAACACCGACTCCACACATCAAATGCAGTGTTCATTAAGGTTGCCGAGTTTTATATAGGAGCTACTTATCACTGGAGGGACGCCACTAGACTCTGCTTTTCATCCTACATAAGGTTTGGCGAAGAGAAGTTATACAAGCTTCAGCCAGGTGCTAAAATCGACAGACCTTGCCTCAGTTACCTTAGATATCTCACGAACATTGACTTAAAAGGTCAAAGGTCAACTGCTGAATAGTGATGAG
>JAXCGZ010019524.1:5000-17500 GCA_037179515.1 Halocaridina rubra
CTATTCAAACCACCGGAATGTATTATCTTCCCATGAAAATGTATGCCCGCTCCTATAAAATAAGCATTTATATATATATATATATATATATATATATATATATATATATATATATATATATATATATATATATATATATGTATGTGTGTGTGTGTGTGTGTGTGTGTGTGTGTGTGTGTGTGTGTGTGTGTGTGTGTGTGTGTGTGTGTGTGTGTGTGTGTGTGTGTGTGTGTGTGTGTGTGTGTGTGTGTGTGTGTGTGTGTGTGTGTGTGTGTGTGTGTGTGTGTGTGTGTGTGTGTGTGTGTGTGTGTGTGTGTGTGTGTGTGTATTCCTTTTATAATGGGCAGATTGTATTATCTTCCCATTAAACATTCTCTTTTTTCTGCCTTGAACTTAAGTGGCTATATTTCCTTCTTAATCTTTTCTTGCTGCCCTGGCCCGATGAGGGCAATCTGTTCTGCCCGTCCCGGTGTCACACTCATAAAAATGAGAGCAAAATTGCTTCCGAGAGCAGAACATAAACTTAGGTTTATATCAGTACGTTCTCTTCATAATGGCGAAAATATATGATACTCCCATTAAAAAAAAAACAACAACTCATCAGTAAGTCAAATATAAACTTGGTTTTATATCAGTATTATCTCTTCATAACGGCTGAAATACATTATTCCTTCAATAAAACTAGAAAAATTCAGCCCGATTAGTAATAAATAAGCATGGATATATATCAACATCATCTATGCAAAATATCTGAAACGCAGCATCGTTTGATAAAAGTGTAAATCTCCTGTCAGATAATCACCAGATATCCAAGCCTGGGAAGGGCGTGGTGTCAGATCCCTTTAGGGAGGAACTCCCCCAGTAGGAACTTGAAGGTCCTATTTCTGGAAGGGAATCGGGACTATCACAACTTCTATCATATAAGAAAAAAAAACCTGCAGCGGTTCTTTCAGATACCCTTTGGAACACCATCTTAAAAGGCCAAGTGTGTACAAAACGTAAGAACTGTCGGATCTTAAAATCAAGATTGTTTGCTTTGGCTAGTCCAAGAACCTGAGCCATATCAAGGTTGGTACATTTCTTCCATCTTACTCACTGCAGATGCTGGATGGCTGATCAGAATCTCATAAAATGTTGAGATTTAAATCTTCATTTTGATGAGAATATTTCGTTGTTTCAGTAGATATCCACATTCTTTACATGAATTAAAACTGTATTATCATTAATGACTCTAGGTAGGTAAAGAAATAAGATCACGACGAGATAAAGTAGGATAATACACCTTTCTGACCTTGCTTGAAAATAAAAGTAAGAAACCTTGCCCGAAGAAGAAACACTGACGCAAGTAGCGCCAGTCACACTAGATCCTGATCACAATGGGATCAGAAATTATAGTAGGAAACCTCGCGACCCAGAGAAAAAAAATAAGGTATGAAGCGACGGTTACACTTGATAGCCAGCGCGGTGGATTAGGAAATTATAAGCCATTTTGATCGGTTTATGGCAAAATTTGCATATAAAAGGGCTTTTAAATATTGAAAAGAACTCTTGTAAATTCTTATCTACATTAAGTGCTGTGGGTATAAGTGACGGCTTATAGAATTATATGGAATTTTGACATTATTTACATAAGGATTATATATAAGACCATCGCAATAATAAATAAAAGATAAAGTAAAACTCCAATCTGTAATTAAAAATAAAGCAAAAATTGTACAATATGCTCTATGTATGTATAAATGTACTAATAATTATCAGACTAGTATAATATTGTGTAACTATAATCACACCTGCAGCATAACTTACAAAAAAAAAACTGAGAAAGTATTACGGAAACGGAAAAAGAAGTAAGGTAGCAGAAATTGGACCTCATTTGAAATGCTGTACACTAAAATTAGTTAACCATGAAAGTGAAAAGTAGGCTACAGTCCTTGAGCTGAAGAGCTGGGTCTAGGTTGGACATTTTTTGAGTCCACAGATAGGGCAGTAAAGCTAGGCTAGCTGTTCTCTGCAGTCTCCCAAGGCCGTAAGCAAATGCTGGGATACCACAAGGCGTGTCTTTCCTACCCTCCACTTTCCTAGTCTCCACCTCCATTCCTCTTTCTACCCCATGGGGATGCCCTCCTTGTCCAAATGGGAACAACCATCTCCCCGTTGTGTATTCCTTCCATTAACCAACGCCCTCCGTTGTCCTCTCGTCTCTGTTATTCCAGCTGCGTTTTGCCTAAATAAGGACCACGTGGAAAATTCAAAATGATCCTTCTTGGGACTTTTCTAACCAGAACTAACATAGTTCATCAATCTCTGTAATCCTGATTTGAGAATAATCACGTCTCCTTCTTGTCACTGTCCTAGATTGATCTAGCAATGCATTGTAACACTATAACATTATGCAGCTTAGATTAACTTACGTAATTATCAAAGGATCTTCCAAGAGTTGAACTTTAGTGATGGGCATAACATCGTATTAAAACTATATATATATATAAAATTCTGATAATAGACGCTAAAATCGCGCGGCCAGCGTCCAAGGCGTAGCATGACAGCCTTTCAACATGAAAAGGTAAATATAATAAATAAATAATAAATAACTTAATGAAAAAAAAAAACTCCAAAAAGCCCCGTCCTACATCATTCCATGTACCTGTTTGTTAGTTGTAAACAAGGGAACGGAAGGGGGGGAGGGGGAATTCTAAGGGCATTAGGATAGTTCAAAGGTGAGTCGAGGCACGAGCGAAGGCGGCCACTTAAGTGCATTGAAGAGTGGGCGTAAAAAGTGGGTATGCATGGGTATAAGGGGTATTGAATTCACATAGACAATGGGCGTGACCGTGTGTGTAAGGGGTGAGGGTGGGAGATAAGAGATGCTGTGCATTACTGTACTGTACTGTAAATAATGGAGGGAGGGGATGATACAAAAAATTAGAGAATGTTGGTTGCTAATAATAATAATAATAATAATAATAATAATAATAATAATATAATAACTTTACTGAGTTTGTAAGCTAAACAGTTATGATATAACTTACAATTTATAGATACACACACATACACATACACACACGCAGTTAGGAGGCGAGGATAGCGTTTGGGTGGTTGAAATCCAGTTAGCAATTGAGGCATTCACTGGCCGGGTATCCTCATACATTCCAGGCTTGGCTTTTTCGACCATTCTACAGGGTGTCCACAAAGTCTGGGTACATAGGAAATTTCACTATGCAGACCTATTCAATCGAGTTCACCTGAATTTTGTAAAGCGCATCAAATTATGCATTGAAAATGATGGAAATTATATTGAAAATATTATTTATTAACATTAGATTTGAATAAAATTGTTTTGTTTTAAAAGTATGTGTTAATCTCCTGTGTACCTAGACGAAGTCTGGGTACACAGGAGATTAACACATACTTTTAAAACAAAACAGTTTTATTTAAATCTAATGTTAATATATAATGTATAATAGATGAGCTGAAACCGGTACTTCCTAAGTATTATTAAATCGGAATATGGCAATTCAACTACAAATTGTGTAAAAACACTTTGGTGCTTACTTATTTATTAATTTATTTCTCTATTAATACATTTATTAATTTATCACATTTACTTATCAAATTGATATGGCGTTATAATTTCAGATTACCCCTCAATTCACTTTTTTTTTATGATTGTGACACCAGGACGGGCCAAAAAATAATAATATAAAACAGCCCTCATCGGGCCTAGGCACGAAGAATACATAAAGAGAAACAGAGATGGAGAGTGTAATGACTTGTCAGATGTGAAGGGATAATAAAAGGTGTGTAATGAATATCCAAGAATATTACTTTACCGGAAAGGTAAAAAAATCACATTAAGATTACCGGGAGGTATGATGAAATCGATATCAAATTACCCCCTGGAAGTAGCTTAGGTTAGGTTGCGGTAAAATAAAAGCCAAGTTGAGATTACCGAAAGATAGCTAGTTTGACATGTTTAGAACTGGTATGGTAAAATGACTGATCTGCCATACCTACGGGCCTAGTTCGAACCCATATCGTTGTATATTAAAACTATTTTCACTTCATCATGCAAAAGATGCGAGTGGAATACTAGTGATATCAGTCGTTTCGTAGACCCTGTCAACTCAACTGACATAATGAATACACAAGAAGGACAGGTCATTTGAAGAATTTTACTGAATCATGAGCTCAGGTGAGAGAAAAGGTATGAAAGTGCCTTTCCTGAAGTTGAATTATATCTTTACCTTTTGCGTCACCATTAATCCCCATTTGAATAGAGGTGGACCCAGACGGGTTGGAGCTGGGGGATTAATGCTGGCCAGTACGCTATCACCTGAAGCTGAATCATCAAATCTTCCGGATTCTCCCGTCAAGGGTAGCCACAGTAAATCAATCGTTTTCATATCATCTTATTCCCTGCGTCCTCCTTCATCACGCCACACCCTCATGTCATCCCTCACCACATCCATAAACCTCCTCTATTACCTCAAGCTAAATAAGGAAACTAATTCATATAAGATGTCATACTGAATAAATGTAAGTATTAAAACAAATAAACTAGCCACTGGGGGAGTAAGTCAGCTCAACTCGGTGCCAACCTAAGTCTGGATAACATAGAGGGTTGCTGTTATTAAAGGCATCGGAGCATAAAGTACACGAGCCAATATCAACATAAATTCCAAAAGGCTAGTGAGAAGGTGACCCCATATGATTATGGCAGAATCCACTGAGAAAGACGAAAAAGAAGTAAATATCTAAACTAATCAGATCATTCCAACGGATCAGGACTTGAATCCTGGACCTTTGGAATTCAAGGAGGAGGTCACAAGAATCGTCCTATGAGGTACTCTGCTGTAATATAAGTAAATAATATCTCATAGCTACATGGTTATGACCTCTTCCTCGACGAGAAAAGGACCAGGGTTCGATTCTTGACTCACAGGAGTGATTTCACATGACTGAGACAAATGTCATAGATTCAGAACTGATAAAGACTTTCTGAATCAGAGGTTCTTTCATGTACGGTACAAGAGCCCAGAGTGACCACAACACTCACCAAACTTTCTCAAATCTTCCCCTTTGTACGATACCTGGGAAGACATGCATGGAAGACTAATTTGGAATAAAGGTCTTGTTGGTACTTAACCTAAAAGTACTTTGGCATCCATGGGAAGACATAGGTGGTTGACTCTAACCAACATGGATTAAAGTTCTTGATGGTACTTAACCTAAAAGCACTTTGATATGCATGGGAAAACATAGGTGGAAGACTAACTAGACTGGAATAAAGTTATTGATGGTACTTAACCTAAGAGCACTCTGGTATCCATGATAATACATAGGTGGAAGAGTCTATTTAGACTGAAAGTTCTGAATGGTACTTAACCTAAAAGCACTTTGGTATCCAAGGGAAAATATAGTTTACTTCTAACTATAGTGGAATCAAGTTCTTGATATTGCTTAACCTAGAAGCACTTTCATTGTAACAATAGAACCATAAATAGATAAACAGCGCAAGGTTAGCATGCAGCATGCTAAAAAAAATCTGGAATAAATAGAAAAGGTAATATTTTCAATTAAGAAAACATAGTTTTCAATTAGATATGTGGGGTCAGTGTAAAAGAGTCTCTCTTTAAAAGCCTAAACAAATAGCCATCACGAAGAAATAGGGCATTTTATATGCCGTCTATAATCTTATAATTACAAATCCTCTCATTATAGCCTCCCAGCTTTGGTAATATACTTCAAGAACATATACGGAAAGGTGTTAAAACTCGTCAAGTTAATTTCAGGTAAGATAGGTTGAACAACCTGGCTTATTAATTTAATTTGCTCCTACTAACTTAATGTACGTCATAACTGATGAATTGTTGCTTTAAGGTTTATGCATTCTTGAATTATGGTCAAGCTCAATTACTGTAGCTGCTTCAGGGATCATGTTTAGAGCAGGGGAACTATCTTTACCTGGTCATTTTTAGGTGATGTTAGGTAAGGGTAATATATAAATATAAAGCAAAAATCAAACGGATGCTTAACTGCAAGAGGGATTATCTTGACCGGTGATGAGGTGGATTAGCTTCTATGGAATTAGTGAACTTTTATTGTTGTATAAATAAATGAGACAGTGAACATCTTCAAAACTGTAAACTTTAGAAAGATGGTTATATTTATCAGGTAGTGGCCGCCGTGGTCGGGTGGTAGGCCACGTGACTCTGATTAGTTTGGTCATCGGTTCGAAACCCGACACGGTCTGAGTTTAGAATGTGCATTCACTCGGAGTAACGGTCGCACTGCCAAGCTATAGTCCTCCGAGAGGAGGCACCGTCCTAGCCCTTACTAGGAAAGGGAGTCCGTGACGTAAAATAGGTTGCATTTCTCGGGATCCTAAATACATCTGCATAATAGAGAGAAGATGAATTATTCATAATTCGAAAATTCCAGGATCTTTGAGTTCTTCAAGTGTGAAATCCTGGATTTTTTTTTTTAAAGTATATGACAAGTCTTTGCCTAAAACATAGTTGGTGTCCCCAAGAGAGAAACTTTTGTAAAGTATCGCCTTTTCTAAGGTACATCTGCACAGCACACAAAAGATGAAAAAATCGTCATTGAAAATTATCTTGACCTTCAGGTTCTTCCAGTTTGGCATTATACAATTTTTCTGGAAGGTAAGTGACAAATATCTGCCTAATTACCAGTTGATGTCTCTAGAGAGGAACTTTTTATACATATGAATAACACACAAAAGTTGAAAAAATTCGTCACTGGAAAAGTTCATGACCTTCAGATCCTTCTACTGCTGTATTCAAAAAGTTTTCTGAATTCTATATGACAATTTCCTAAGAGAGTTTTTATGCTAATTATGAGGAAGTAAGAGGCTGCAGTCTAAGTCCTTTTGAATATTAATGTTCATAACTGTAACACGAACTTGTTCCAGTCGCTAATATAGTCCAGTCCTTTAAGACACTGGAAAACTCTCCAACTCACAAATTCTGGAATGAAAGGTGTATCCAAAGGCAAACAATCCTTATTTAAGGTTATATTGTCTGAGTTTTACTTCTCTCTCCTACTTTACACATTTTTTTTTGTCATTAAGAGGTGTAATTAAGCATGTGTAATCAAGCGAATGGTCATTAACGCATTCAGTGAGACATTCTGTAAGAGCCGAGGTACACCAACGTGGTATTTGCACTCCCAAAAGAAAAATCCTCATTAAAATAACAATGATAAAAAGTATCACGTAACACCAGATATAACAAAAAAGCAGAAGACTTCACAAAATATTATAAAAAGGTGTGAGTGAGGGAAAGAAAGAAATCAAGGATTTCTTTATGTGGAGAGGGAAAAAGAGGGCGTTATTCAGAAAAATTCCTTCACGTATTGAATACGTATTCTTTTGTGGCCAAATAGGCTACTCTCCCTCTCGCTCTGATACCACGGCCTCGATCTTCTCAAGTGAATCTTTTATTTCCTTCAAGGATGACAGTTTGGAATGATTCTCGTCGCTGGGTTCGCGAACCAAAATGCGTTTCAAGGATGACAGTTTGGAGTGATTCTCGTCGCTGGGTTCGCGAATCAAAATGCGTTTCATTTTACTTACTTCTATGCCTTCAAAAATGACAGAGGAGTGTTTCCCATCGAAGAGTCCGAGAGCCAAAATGTTTTTTATTTTAGTTTTTATTTCCTTCAAGGATGACAATTTGGAGTGTTTTTCATCTTTGGGTCCGCGAACCAAAATGCGATTTACTTGACGTACTTCTGTTTTCTTCAGAAATAATAGTGGAGTGATTCCCAAGCTGAGTCCGCGAACAATCACGCGTTTTATGAGACTTTTATTCCTTTAAGGATGATATTGAAGCGATTTTCAACATTAGAATAGCCAACCAATACGAGTTTTATTTAACACACTTATTTTGTTCAAAAATGGCACTTGAACAGTCTCTCAACCCTAAGGCCGAAAACTACGCTTCGTCATTTAACATTTAGTCTTCAAGGATGATACTGGCGTGTTTCTTAATGCCGACACCTCGAACCAAGATGAATATTTTATAGGATAAATAATATTCTGTCGTTTTAAAGCAGTTAAGGAATTTTGACAACGACTATTTCACGTGAGCAGACACTAACATACAGTGACAGGTTTGGTTAGGTTAAGTTAGGTTAGGTTAAGATAGAGGATAGTGTCTTACAGTCAATGAATTTTCCTGTAAACATTTAATTCCTTTAGAAAAGACGATATAGTGTTTCCTACTTTAAGGTCCACGGACCAGCAGTAAGAACGGGCAGATAATTTGTGACTAATCAAAGTTAGGGATTGAAATTATATTGGACTCCATTTGGACAATATTTCCCTCTTCAGTGATGAAATGCAAATGTGTGCCTTAACGTTACGTCCGCGAACCACAAAATTTGATTTTTTTTCATGAAAGATTGAACATAATACTGTTTTTAAACTTCAAGTCTGTAAGACATAATGAATATGATCTTTGTCGGTTATTATTATAATCATTATTATTATTATTATTATTATTATTATTATTATTATTACTATTATTATTATTATTATTATTATTATTATTATTACTATCATAGTGCCCTGTGGGGCGGGCACAATATCAAAGAATAGCCTCACCGTATTCCCTGCGTGTCGTAAAAGGCGACTAAAAGTGGACGGGCGGGGGGACTAGGAATCCCCCCCCTTGTACCAACCTCCTGTGAGACGTCAAAGAAGAAGGGGAGTAGAGGGGAGAATAACTTCTCTCCAAACTGTTTTCCTTTTTTGATGTCGGCTACCCCCCAATTAAAGGGGGAAACAGCCAAGGTATATGTATGTATGTACTATCATTATTATTATTATTATTATTATTTTACACAAAATGTATCGCTATTAAGATGAGTTTTTTATTTTTGGCTCTCTGTTACATTTAATCTCCATTCGAATGGGGGTGAACGCAGACTGCTTAGAGAAGGGGGATAAAGGCTGGATGCCCTTCCTTACACCCAACAACGGGTTCGAACTCACGTTTGTCAAGCTAGTCACACATCTTGTCTTGAGTACTAAAACACTGAGCCACACCGAGCCCCACTGATTTATAAGACAGTATTTGTCACTGGTATGTCTTCACGTATGTCACAGAAGTATGTCTTATGGCTAATTCTTCGTAAAATAAGAATACGGCACGAATTAGTTATGTTGCACTATTAAGTTCAATAACTTTTTTTTTTTTACTCCGTGCAACGTGGTATGAGGGACAAGTGGCTAAGGGAATAGGTTAAGCGAGAAAAAGAAAAGCTTGGAAAAGGTTAGTAAGAAACAGCGACCCCATATGGAAAAGGGTTTAAGCTGAAGACAAAGGAAGGCTCTGACCAACGTGGCTTATTTGTGGTATGTATCTTGAGAAAAATAGGCATGTTTGATGCTTATTGCAAGATATTTTCATACAAAAATGAGAAATTTTATTAACTGCGCCTGCGCACTTTGGTGAGCAACCAATGGGAGTTTATTATTATGATTTAGCAAAACATATATGTGAGTATCTGCCATTTTGTTAGCTATATCTTACAGCATGTAGAGGATGGAAGGGAGTATTTTCCCAGTGTAAGAATAACTAATAACCGGAATTCGCTAAGTGAGGAAATAGTAAATGCTAAATGCATTCATGGCTAAAAAGATAGATAAAGTAGGTGTTAGTGAGTGTACAATGAAACTGACCAAGAGACGGGAAGGTATAAGCATAGGGCTCTTTTCCATGAGAACCATTAGGTTAATCAATAAAGCTCTTTATAAGCCTTGAGGCTACATCCTCGATTCATGTGTCACTATTAGTCCCCAATATGGGGGTGGGCACAGACAGAGGGTGGCTGGGGAATTAAAACTGGATTCCCTTCCTGGTGCCTCACAGTGGTCTCGATCGCTCCTCTGTCAAGTCCCGAGTACAGCACTCTGGACCACTCGGCCACCGCGGTACTCCATGCACCTTACTACATATATAGCTCCCAATTTGGTATGGGGGGAGGGGGAGAAATGAGATTATAGGGGGGTGAGAAAGAGAAAGGAGAAGATAGCGAACTTTCACACTAAGAATTAAATGTGCATTCGTATTTAATTTCTAATTCTCATACAAATTAAACACACACACAAACTCACAAACACACACGGACACAAACTGGGCTGTCGTGTCCACAGTGTTTTATTTACATTTTACTTTTTAAAGTCTCTGTCAAGCAAAGGTAGGCACTGGGTGTCACTTTGCCTGTATTGATATATCTTGCACTATCTATATTAGGCACCAGTGCCTTCACTACGAGGGAGTGTGCACAGAGATCGAATTTCGGAGTGGGTATGATTAGCATTATGTGTGTATGTATGTATGTATGTGTATATATATGTACACGCACACACACACACACACACATATATATATATATATATATATATATATATATATATATATATATATATATATATATATATACATGTATATATATATATATATATATATATATATATATATATATATATATATATATATATATATATTAATTCATTTATCTATTCATTTATATAATTATTAGTCCAGGACAAAAACAATCTGAAGGTTAAAACAAAAAGAAAATATTGAATACGTCATATACGAATTTTTTTTTTTACTATTTCTAATAATAAAGATGAAAGAATTCTACCCCCGTATTCCAAGTGTTTCGTAAGAGAGGACAAACAGGGATAAGGATACGGAGTTTGGCAATCCGGAGCCTCGCTTTATCCCTCTTAGTCGAATCATACGACACGTAGGGGACACAAGCGTAGATTTCTCTGTCACTTGATATGTGGCAATAATAAAAATCAGGGAAGATGGTTCTGCCATCAGTATTCTTCCCTATCCCTCTTAGTTGACTCCTACGACAGGAGGGGAATAAGAGTGAGATATTCTTTTTCCTAGTACGATTAAGGATATCTCAAATACTTTCACTTGCAGCCTTAGTGTGCAAATCAGGATATAGTATCATTACAAAGATGAATAGAGGCAATTATAATATATGCAGTTATGCTTCATTTACTGAGAAAATTAGGAATGTATTTATATATTATTTACAAGGTTGTTGTTGTCGTTGTTGTTCTTATTATTATTATTATTATTATTATTATTATTATTATTATTATTATTATTATTATTATTATTATTATTATTATTATTATTATTATATATCATGCAAGATGCCAGTATTATTTAACCATTATAATCACTATCATTATTAATATATTAAACGGTATGACTCATTATAGTAAGTAAAAAAAACTCTCTCTCTCTTATTGGCTGCTATATTTATTGGAAGAGCTTCCGAAAAAATATAGATAAAGAAAACTTATGGAAATTGTAAGCCATAAGTGAATATAACAGAACAAAATCTTGATATTCTGACCTTTTAATGGTTGGGAATCTTATTAGTAAAAACTTAAAAAATAAGAATAAATATAAAGTGATATAGAACCCAATTTTTTTTTTTGCTATAAGTAAACATTCATAAAAAAACTGAATGCTTATAAAAAAAAAACACGCACACATACATCGTGCATCCGTATCTTATGATCTAATAAAATTCTACATTCCAGAGCAGTAAAAAAAATATATGCGGGGAAGGGAGTAGAAGTAAAGGGAGGGGGAGGGAGCTAGAATAAGGTGGGAGGGTGGGTGGATTACTTATAGACAATCAAACAAAAGAGTTCCTATTTTATCCAGGTAGGTACTGGAAATGTCAAAAGGTGTAATGAAGGAGAGGCGCCTACCACGCCCCTCAGGGCAGTTACAATTTGGGAAATATCGTATGTTCTAAATGTTATTGAGATTAATATCACCTAATTAGGGATTATTTAAGAATTTTCTCATTACTGCATATTCATTTTTTTGGTAATAACTTCAATTGAAATGATTAAAAATATGTATTTGTAATTTTTTCTTATCACGTCCGATCTCGGATACGGGGAATAACCTTGTGGGTTTTAGATCACAGGATACTGATAATAGACACCTGTAGCTTAGGGTATCGTACATGGCTAGGTTAGGTTAGGTTAAGCTTATATAAAGTATCTGTGGTCACAGTTTACAAGTTATCAATATTATGCACCTGCACAAGATATTAAAGCTACACACCTGTAGTTCAGGATATTACACGTGCCTAGCTTAGGTTAGGTTAGGTTAAGTGTCTGTAAGGCATCAGTGATTATAGTTACAATTTACTAATTTTAAATACTTGTAGCTTAGAGTATCCCACTTGGTTAGCTTAAGCTTGGGTTAGGTTAGGTTAAGTTTTATAAGATGATTTAAAGTTTATAAGTTTATCAAGATGCTACACACCTGTAGCTAAGGATATCACACATGGATAGGTTAGTTTAGGTTAAAGTTTATATAAAGTGTATTTGGTTATAGATTATAAGCTACCTGTTCTTTACACACCTGTAATTTACAGTTGGTACCTTCATACGTGGCTGGGCTAGCTAAGGTTAA
>JAXCGZ010019524.1:25000-32500 GCA_037179515.1 Halocaridina rubra
AAGAAAAAAATAAAACTCATTTCAATTGTGTTGTAAACTACTTACAAATCGTGACCCTGACCTTTGACCTCATGATATAGAAGCGAAAAATAGTAATCCTTTACTCTCATTAGCCTTGCATATAGATAACATGATGAAGAAAATAAAACATCAGTAAAACTCAAAGTTTTGAACGAGTACACATACATATATAAATATATAAAATATGATCAATTAAACCACACCGTTATATGTGAAAAAAAAAAAAACATTTTTGTCCTTGGCCGAGATTCGAACCTAGGTCACAAAATCAGTGTGCCAATGCGCTGCCAACTGTACCAAGGAGGAAATAAGAAAAGAGAGATATCTCTAGGCTAAATGGTTAAGCTAGGGAAGAAAATGAGACAGTGGTGGCGTCTGACGAATCTTGACTAGTTCTTGGGAACTTAACACGTAGCATCATTACACATTATCAGATGTATGAAGATAGCGGGAAACAGTACCCTCACAGATCTTGATTTAGGATAAAGTATATCTAGCAGCTGACTGACACTGAAGTATTGAATAACTAAGTAAATGAAAGAATAAATAAATAAATAAATACATATATAAATAAATGAGTGAAATAAATAATGTAGAGTAACTGAAAGAAAATGACGAAGAGATAGATAGATAGATAGATAGAAATAGATAGCTAGATAAAGAGAAGAGAGAGAGAGAGAGAGAGAGAGAGAGAGAGAGAGAGAGAGAGAGAGAGAGAGAGAGAGAGAGAGAGAGAGAGAGAGAGAGCAGTAAAAATAACGAAAAACAATGAAATAATAACAGATATAAAAGCAAAATAAAAAGCAAAGATAGAAGAAAGAAAGTAAGAAACAAGAGATAAAAACAGATAGAATAGGAGATTAAAACAAAGAAAAAAGAGAGAAAGAAAAAATAAGAAAAAAGAATAAAGGAAAAAATAAAGAGAGAAAATCATAACTCTCGAGGCTAGAGTTATCTTCATTACGATAACGCGTTACGATAAACTTCTCTCTTTGTATCTGGAGGCATTAGGTCGAATAATAACTTCCGTACTTTTGTTATCTAGATACATTCCCAGCAAACAACAATAGTACTTTACAATAACAATCACAATTCATCAATAATAGTAATAATAATAATAATAATAATAATAATAATAATAATAATAATAATAATAATAATAATAATAATAATAATAATAATAATAATAATAATAATAATAATAATAATAATAATAAGATAAGGAGAAGGAGAAGGAGAAGGAGAAGGAGAAGGAGAAGGAGAGAAAGGAGAAGGAGAAGGAGAAGGAGAAGGAGAAGGAGAAGGAGAAGGAGAAGGAGAAGGAGAAGGAGAAGGAGAAGGAGAAGGAGAAGGAGAAGGAGGAGAAGGAGAAGGAGGAGGAGAAGGAGAAGGAGAAGAAGGAGAAGGAGAAGGAGAAGGAGAAGGAGAAGGAGAAGGAGAAGGAGAAGGAGAAGGAGAAGGAGAAGGAGAAGGAGAAGGAGAAGGAGAAGGAGAAGGAGAAGGAGAAGGAGAAGGAGAAGGAGAAGGAGAAGGAGAAGGAGAAGGAGAAGGAGAAGGAGAAGGAGAAGGAGAAGGAGAAGGAGAAGGAGAAGGAGAAGGAGAAGGAGAAGGAGAAGGAGAAGGAGAAGGAGAAGGAGAAGGAGAAGGAGGAGGAGAAGAAGAAGAAGAAGAAGAAGAAGAAGAAGAAGAAGAAGAAGAAGAAGAAGAAGAAGAAGAAGAAGAAGAAGAAGAAGAAGAAGAAGAAGAAGAAGAAGAAGAAGAAGAAGAAGAAGAAGAAGAAGAAGAAGAAGAAGAAGAAGAAGAAGAAGAAGAAGAAGAAGAAGAAGAAGAAGAAGAAGAAAGAAGAAGAAGAAGAAGAAGAAGAAAAGAAGAAGAAGAAGAAGAAGAAGAAGAAGAAGAAGAAGAAGAAGAAGAAGAAGAATATTAACAATAATAAAAATAATAATAATAATAATAATAATAATAATAATAATAATTATTATTATTATTATTATTATTACTATTATTATCATTATCATCTGAGGGCGTAATCATGCAGCTTCACCACAAACCTTGCACATTTCATGATGTACTCGCCATACCTACTGAGTTGCAAAGTTTACATCTAGAGGAGCCTCCGGCTAGAAGCCAAGTATAACACTGTTTCACAAATATTTATGTGCACCATTAATAGGAGAGCCTCTTCCAGGTAATTCATCACCCCCAAAAAAACTAAAGTCAATAGATTCTTTCCCTCTCCCCCCCCCACTATTGTAATCATTTTTTAAAGGGCTCTTTCTGTCTCTGTCTATCTCCATCCATATGATTTTAATAGGACTCCATTATCAAAATCGATATAAAGTTTTTGAACTTACTCTCTCTCTTTATCTCTCTATCTATTCATCTCTCTCTCCCTCTATATCTCCACTATTATCATGATTTTAATCCTTTTTTTTTCTCTCTCTCTATCTATCTATCTATTTTCTCCGTTATTGCTATGCTATTAATAGTTCCTCATTATCAAAATGGATATAAAGTTTTTTAATTTGAATCTGAATCTCTCTCTCTCTCTCTCTCTCTCTCTCTCTCTCTCTCAAACAGACAAGGTTTTTACGACGACTGTACCTCTTCCGAAATTAGATGACATCTTGTATAAAAACCAGAAATTCAAGTAAAAAAAAAAATAAATGCATCTTCCCAGTGTTTTGCCCACATAATTTCGCTCATTTTTCAGTCAATTTAACTTAAATTATCTAAGGTATCTCGCTATAAATTCTTACTCAGAACTTACTTAACATTTTAGATTTTTGCTCTGCGTTCCCAAATACTATCGTTCACATTTCATTCTAGCTCTTTTTCTCTGACTGAAAACTATGATTTTTCACTTTATATCGTTTATATTTCACTTTTTTTAATTCAAATATACTACCAATACCTGAATATTTAATCATTCAGCGATCTTCAAGTGCGTTTTTATCACTTAATTTCGCTCATTTTTCACTTGTTTTAACAATTCATGCATAAATGTCTGTATATTTCATCTTTCTCTGTCTTCTGGTTTTATATCCTTTCGTCTTGTTCTTTTTCTTCTTCTTTTTTTTGCTTTTTATTCTCTTTACTTCTCTTGTCCTCTGCTTTTTTTACTTCTTATTTATCTCTGGCAACTACTTCTTTATGATGTCTTGTATGTTTTCTGTTTCTTATATTTTTTCTTCCTCTCCCTCCAAAGTCTTCTTCTTTTGCTATCAAGTTCTACTTTTACACCAGTCCTCTTCTCTGCTCATCTACTTCTTGCTTCTTTTCTTCTTATTTTGTCTTCATCTTCTTCTTATTATTCTCTTCATCCTCCGCCTCTTCTTCTTCTTCTTCTTCCTCTTCTTTTGTCTTCTTTCTCTTCATAAATAAATATACAAAACAGGTAAAAATTGATAGTACACATTCCCCCCCCAATCCTCCCCAACACTGTTCCTATCGCCAACAATCCTTCTCCCTCAAAAAAAAAATCTTCATTTTTTTCGCATGCATATATTTCTATTCTGCTGCATCTTTTTCTTTAAAATATGAAAAAAAAAGACACACACAAAACTAGCCATACTTTCCTCCTTTCCTTCATCTCCATTACATCTCCAATCCCCAACAAATCCTTCTCCCTCAAAAAAAAAAAAAAAAAAAAAAAAAAAAAAAAATCATCGCACTATGTATGCTTCCTGTTCAGAGCTGGAGAGAACAGCTTGCAGGAGACAGCGAGGTAGGATTTAAATGCCACGCCCTTCACTTAGACCCACATCTACCAATAGGAATCTGCCATTTCTGTCTTTCCAATACAATAACCAATAGGAGCTTACTATGCAGCTGCTCGATCAAGACTAACTTTTTACTAGCTAAGAACTTATTTTTTAATCGTATCCTTGTTTATTGAATTTATTATTAATAATGTATTTAGACGTGGTACGAGTGCTTGATTCACCAAGAAAAAGATCCTAGTTCGAATCCTCAAGGAAATTTATTAAGTATCTCTCCGTCTCTTACTTTTTTGCGTTAGTACTTTTATTATTATTATTATTATTATTATTATTATTATTATTATTATTATTAGTAGTAGTAGTAGTAGTAGTAGTAGTAGTACTAGAAGGGATGAATAGCCATGGCGGCCACTAATTCCAGCTAGGAAGAGGTGGCTCCTTAAAGTTCTTTAAAAAGTAGCCGCAATAGTAAAAGTAGTAGTAGTAGCGAATAGCCGAGGCGACTACAATTTAGGGAATGGTTAGGAAAAAAGTAGAGAGAGAGAGAGAGAGAGAGAGAGAGAGAGAGAGAGAGAGAGAGCTAGATTGCCTGTCCAGTGCTCTCTTATTTAATTTTGTTCGCTCTTAAACACGCAGAGTAGTAGATAGTGAAATTCTTATAAAATATATGAATATATATATATATATATATATATATATATATATATATATATATATATATATATATATATATATATATATATAAACAAAGAATAAGTAAATAAAAATAATTAAAAAAATAAATACTGTAAATAATTAAAAAATAGATAAAAACACCAATATCTTGACAAAGGAGTAAATAAACCAGATCATAGGTATGTTATACATAAATAGGTAGATAAACAAACAAATATATAAATAAATATATCTCTATCACTATCTATATATATCAGCCATATTCCCCCTTATAAAGGAGGTGGCTGAGTCAAAGCAAAATACCTTAGACTATCTGCAGGAAGAAAATACAGAGGAGAGGATTCCAAGTCCTCTCGCTAGGCCCCATTCAGTCGACCATTACGACACGCAGGAGAACACGGAGGACGTAATCAGTTAACAAAAATTAAATGAATTACTTCTATGAAATTAATCGAGATATGGTTAGAGAGCAAAGTCATCTAAAGAAACTAACTCATGAAACTAGTTTTTGTGTCCCTGTTTATAGAAAACATGCTTAAGTTAGCCATCGAATCTCGTTGTTTTTGCCAGAAATATTTTTACCTGATTGGGTCACAAAGTATAAAAAATAACTTTATATGCGCTCGCAAGATCAAGGAAGTAATATGCATAAGTTAGTACGCATATATGTACTCGTATGTATACCGTTAACTCAAATTACGCATTATCATAAGAAATATATATTAAAATTATTATTACCATTATTATTTTTATTTTTATTATTATTTATTATTATTATTATTATTATTATTATTATTATTATTATTATTATTATTATTATTTTTATATAAAATGTCATAGCTATTTGCATTATTAGTATTAGACAGCCCTTGTATTCCTTAGGCATCGTAACAGGCGTTTGCAAAGGATAGGGAAGAGGAGGGCTTACAAGGCTTCTCTTCTTACAGATATAATGTAAAGCACACACACAAACACACACACACACACACACACACACACATATATATATATATATATATATATATATATATATATATATATATATATAGTGTGTGTGTGTGTGTGTGTGTGTGTGTGTGTGTGTGTGTGGGCCCTTCTAACTCCTCCTGTGTGTGTGTGTGTTTTCGTGCGCGCATGATTGCCTGTGTTCACGGAAAAGAGCCTTATGCTCATAGCTTCCGCTGCGATAATAATCCAGCGTATTCCTTATACATCTCTTATTATCCCTTCTCATTTGACAAGTCACAACACTCCACATCTCTGTTTCTCTTTGCTTTCTTTCTCATCATTTATAAGTCTTCGTTACTTTGACTATTCTTTCACCCAATATTTTTCTTTCTTTTCATTCCCTTCTTCCTTGCCCTTAACAGCTACTTTTCTTAAGTGTTTTTGTGGTGCCCAGGCCCAATGACTTTTTTTTTTTTTTGCCCGAAAAGGTGCCACACCTATCCATCGAACTATGAATGTATTTAGCATTTACAGTTTCCTCACGGTGTGTTTGTGTGTGTTTTTATGTCGTATATTCCTGTCATTAATTTGAGGCTCTCTCTCTCTCTCTCTCTCTCTCTCTCTCTCTCTCTCTCTCTCTCTCTCTCTCTCTCTCTCTGAGGCCATTAGAAGCTTTAGAAAAAAAATTCATTTGTATGCTTAATTTCTTTTCAAGCCATTCAACTTTTTTCTAGATCGTACTTTTTGTGCTAATGATTCTAGTTCTTCCTGTCTAGCCATAGACAAGCCGAAATGTTAGTAACCCAATCAAGTCGCTAGATATGTAGGTGGTAAAATATCTAGAAAAAATCCTGAACTAGAAGAAATTATAAAAGAAAACAAATCAAGGTTCATTATATCGAGAGAGATAGCTAGTAGAGTTCTTTTTTCTTCTTCTTCTTAATAATATTCCTATGTTTTCTTCTTCGTCTTCTTCCTTCTTTCATTCTTTCTTCCTTCCTTCCTTCCACTTGTTCTTTATTGAGAGTTCTTCCCAGTCAATGCTGGGTTCCTGTTTCTCACTAGCCTCTCGAAGACTGATACTTGTTTTGGCTTAAAATTTTACGTCCGGACGTCCATCTTGACACCATGCACTCTCCCATTCACCAGGGCTTGGGACCAGTACTTATATATAATATATATATATATATATATATATATATATATATATATATATAAATATATATATATATATATATATATATAAATATATATATATATATATATATATATATATATATATATATATATATATATATATATATATATATATATATATATATATATATGAATAATTTTTTCCCCCGACCGGGACTTTAACCTAGGACTTATGATTACTAAGTCGAGGCGCTACCACTACACCACAGAAGGTTAAAAGGAATTCAACCTTATAGCTTATATCTGCTATACTTAGGAATGAACGCATTCTATCTGAATGCCACTATGTTCATATTACAGATTCCCCAACCTCACTCGTGGCTTCATTTTAGCATTTAATTCAATTCTCAATCTCATTCGGGCCATGAAATAACCAAATAAGCACATTACATATGTGAAAACATGAATCATTTTTTTACCCCGACCGGGACTTGAACCTAGGACTTATTATTACTAAGTCAAGGCGCTACCACTACACCACAGAAGGTTAAAAGGAATTCAACCTTATAGCTTATATCTGCTATACTTAGGAATGAACGCATTCTATCTGAATGCCATTATGTTCATATTACAGTTTCCCCAACCTCACTCGTGGCTTCATTTTAGCATTGAATTCAATTCCCAATCTCATTCGGGCCATGCAATAACCAAATAAGCACATTACATATGTGAAAACATGAATCATTTTTTTACCCCGACCGGGACTTGAACCTAGGGCTTATGATTATATATATATATATATATATATATATATATATATATATATATATATATATATATATATATATATATGTATATATATATATATGTATATATATATATATATATATATATATATATATATATATATATATATATATATATATATATATATATATATATATATATATATATATAGCCATCCGTATCATGGATATTCCTATGGGTATATTTACAT
>JAXCGZ010019524.1:37500-40000 GCA_037179515.1 Halocaridina rubra
GTATTGGGCAAGTGGGAGGAGTTTATTGACGTCATACAGCGCAAGACTCCACCCCTTTGCTTAGAGTAGCCAGTGGGCGATGATGACGATATGCGCTGTTGTACTGTCACATGTGGAAGCAAACTTGACAGATTAATGGATAAAAAATGCCTCATAAATTTGCTGTTAGTTTGCAATTATTTATATATTATAAAATGGTAAAGCATAAAAGGAATACATAACTGTCTACGACACATTTATGTCAATCATTGCTATACATTATTAATCACTATTACATCTCAATTTCCTACAATTCTTTTACGTCTGTTTTTTAGAATAGTAATTTTACGTGTATTCTGATTATATTTATCTGTAAAAGTATTACTAATGAATATTTAAAGTTATCGACACACATACACACACACACACACCACATGGCTGGCTCTAGAACTAGAGGTCATAGTTTGAAGCTTCGTAAGAAAACTTCTTCGCAGGATGTAAGGAAATACTTTTTCAGTGTAAGAGTAGTTGATAATTGGAATTGGCTAAGCGAGGAGGTAGTTAATGCTATCTCAATCCATAGTTTTAAGGACAGGTATGATAAGTATCACTAAGTATAAAATGGAAGCGATCAGGAGACGGGAAGATACGAGCTTTGGGCTCTTTCCCGTAAACACAATTAGGTAATCACAATTAGGTAATCACACACACACACACACAGTGTCTGAATGGAGAAGAGTTAGTAGTGGAGTTCCACAGGGTTCAGTTTTAGGGCCACTTTTGTTCCTTGTATATGTAAATGACCTACCAGAGTCTGTAAATTCATTCATGAATATGTTTGCAGATGATGCAAAGATTGTGAAGAAACTAAAAAACGAGAACAATGGTAGAGAACTTCAGGAGGATCCAAATAATCTGCATGAGTGGTCAGAAAAGTGGCTAATGAAATTCAATACCTCAAAATGTAAGGTAATGAGAATGGGTACAAGTGCAAGAAGGCCCAAGCTTGACTACTCGGTGGCTGGAGTACAACTTCAAGAGACAGAAAATGAGAGAGATCTAGGAGTAAACATACTGGCAGATTTGTCTCCAGAAATACATATAAATGGCGTAGTAAGGGCAGCATATGCATTCTTATCAAATGTAAGGGTAGCATTCAGGCACATGAACAAGGAAATGTTCAGAAATATTTATGTAACCTATGTGAGGCCAAAACTCGAATATACAGCCCCCTTTTGGAATCCGCACTTGAAAAAGCACATAGATAAGCTTGAAAAAGTTCAAAGACATGCCACGAAACTGGTGCCAGAAATACGCAATCTCGGTTATGATGAGAGGCTGAGGGAATTAGACTTGCCATCACTCGAAGCTAGAAGAGTAAGGGGGGATATGGTGACAGTCTTTAAATTCCTTCATGGTTATGATAGAGTGGATAGGGATCGATATTTCGATATGGCTGGCTCTAGAACTAGAGGTCATAGTTTGAAGCTTCGTAAGAAAACTTCTTTGCAGGATGTAAGGAAATACTTTTTCAGTGTAAGAGTAGTTGATAATTGGAATTGGCTAAGCGTGGAGGTAGTTAATGCTATCTCAATCCATAGTTTTAAGGACAGGTACGATAAGTATCACTAAGTCTAAAATGGAAGCGATCAGGAGACGGGAAGATACGAGCTTTGGGCTCTTTCCCGTAAACACAATTAGGTAATCAGCACACACACACACACACACACACACACACCACACACACACACACACACACACACACGTGTCTAAACGGAGAAGAGTTAGTAGTGGAGTTCCACAGGGTTCAGTTTTAGGGCCACTTTTGTTCCTTGTATATGTAAATGACCTACCAGAGTCTGTAAATTCATTCATGAATATGTTTGCAGATGATGCAAAGATTGTGAAGAAAGTAAAAAACGAGAACAATGGTAGAGAACTTCAAGGGGATCTAAATAATCTGCATGAGTGGTCAGAAAAGTGGCTAATGAAATTCAATACCTCAAAATGTAAGGTAATGAGAATGGGTACAAGTGCAAGAAGGCCCAAGCTTGACTACTTGGTGGCTGGAGTACAACTTCAAGAGACAGAAAATGAGAGAGATCTAGGAGTAAACATACTGGCAGATTTGTCTCCAGAAATACATATAAATGGCGTAGTAAGGGCAGCATATGCATTCTTATCAAATGTAAGGGTAGCCTTCAGGCACATGGACAAGGAAATGTTCAGAAATATTTATGTAACCTATGTGAGGCCAAAACTCGAATATGCAGCCCCCTTTTGGAATCCGCACTTGAAAAAGCACATAGATAAGCTTGAAAAAGTTCAAAGACATGCCACGAAACTGGTGCCAGAAATACGCAATCTCGGTTATGATGAGAGGCTGAGGGAATTAGACTTGCCATCACTCGAAGCTAGAAGAGTAAGGGGGGATATGGTGACAGTCTTTAAATTCCTTCATGGTTATGATAGAGTGGATAGGGATCGATATTTCGATATGGGTGGCTCTAGAACTAGAGAT